>WNWK01021911.1:0-33408 GCA_009830355.1 Cherax destructor | reverse complement strand
TGTGAATATTTTATAGAAAATGTAAGGTGATGGTGATATTGGTATAATAGAGTTGATGGCTGACTAGTGATGGTGGTGGGGTCGATATGGGTCAGTCCTTGGGAAGACCTGTGAACTTTCTGAGATTGGGTTGTTGACTGTGGTGTTGGGGGGTTATGGGGTGGGTGTTGGGAGATGGAAGTGGATGTGGAGAGGTGTGGGTGAGATGGACAAGTGGATATGATTTGTGGAGTTGGAGTAATGAAAATAGATGAAGTGTGGTGACCATGATTTAAGGAGATGGTGCAGGGAGGAGTGATAGTTGTGGGTTGTTGGGGTTATGAGTGAAAAATAGATGATATAGAATGTTTTGGGTTTTGAGTGAAAAAAAAATGTTAGTGGATATTGTGTGTGTGACTTGTAATATCGAGTTGGTAATGTGGGTTGAGATAAATGTTATATATTGTGAGTTGTATTACTCAGACAAGTAAAAATTGGGGGTAGATAGTGTGTGAAGGTCATATGTTGTGAGTTGTGGGTAATATAACATCTGAAAAAAGTTGAAAATATGTGTACCATTTGAGACACATATGTGTTGTGAGTTGTTGTGGGACTTGTACATCATGGAGCAATACTTTGTGTTGTGACTTGTATTAAAGAGTTGGTAATTTGAAATGTTGTGGGTTATGAGTGAAAAATGTGTCTTGCTGTGGGGTTCCATGATGTGTTGTGGGTAGAGTGAGGGGGAGATTGGGTGGGTGAGGGGCATGGTAGTGTGTGTCGGTAAAAGTGAGGTGCAGGGGGATGGTGGGTGAGGTGTAGGGTTGATGCATGCATGTGATTGGTGGTCACACATGATGTCAGACCCACCTTGGCTTACCTCTTACCCCGTAGGGAGGGGGGGGGGAGTGAATGTGTTAATCACTCGAATTATCTCTTACCCATACGGGGAACCCAAAATTCGAAAAACTTGATCTGAGGAAATGGAGGATAAAGTCAAAATAATTGAAAAAATTAGGTAAATCTTGATCTGAGGAAATAAATGGTAACTCAAAATGGAAAAAAAAAATCGAAATTTTGAGGAAAAACGGGGTGGGGGTTCAGGAAGAGGAGTTAAAACTTGATCCAAGGAGATGGAGTTCACAAAAAATGGAAAAAAATCGAAAATTTTGAGGAAAAAGGGGTGTAGGTTCAGGAGGAGGGGAAACTTTGTTTACTCGATGGAAAAGGGAAGTATTGATCAAAGGAATTGGAGATTAAAAAAAAAATAGGAAAAATAAGTGAAAATTTGGCAACCCTCTAAAACTTTCATCGGAGGAGAAGGTGGGACGATCAGGAAGTAAGAGAATGGGAAGGGGAGGGGCTGAGAGTAGGGGTAAAGAGGGTGGGGTTTCAAAAGGGGTGATGTGGGGGTTCTCGAAAAAGGGAGTTTGGGAGGGGGTTCTCAAAAAAAGGGGGTTGAGAAGTTGGGTTCTCGAAAAAAGGGGGCTGAGGAGAGGGGTTCTTATAAATAGGGGGAACTGGAAGGAGGGGGGGTTGTAGGCAGGGGAAATGGGGGCAGGGGTGCCAGGCGGTGGGAACGGAAACGTCGTTTACACTGAGGTGTGAAAAGCTATCCGCTCTGGCACTTTCCCTACTACTACTCCACCCATCACTTGCAATAAATTCTTGATTATACCCCTCACCAGCACGTTGTTTCAACATGTTGAACAAACTTTTCACTTTTCTTTGCACTTCAGAAAGCATCAACCAAACACTGAGCATTTTTTCCATCTCAGCAATTGGGCGTTCACGTTTCTTTGTGATAATTGTCGACTTTATAGGGGCCAAAGATTTCATTGCTTCTTTGACGCGCTTTTTAGCTTTAAGTATTGTCAACACAGTGGAATGGGAGAGCTGAAGATCAGGAGAAATGATGTTGACGTTTCTTCCATCCTCATACTGTTTAATTACTTTAATCTTCTGGTCGAGAGTAAGAGCCTTTCTTGCCTTCTTGCCACAAGTTGCTCCAGTGCAAGATTCAGACTTCCTGTTAGGGGCCATGGTGAAATTTACTGTACAGGTACATATATACAGTACAGTACAGTTAATATAGTATGATGCTGCTGATAGGGCAGGGTAACTCAAAGTGATGCTGCCTGAGAGATGTGAGAGATCTCTGGAGATGGCGCGTTGCCGTGAGTACTGGTCAACTGTCTTACGGCGGTATGCATACTGAGCTAACTCTGTTTATATAGCATTAACAAATAAAATAATCCACTCTCTTGTACTCTTTGTAACTCATCTAATGAACATATACAACTAATTGTTTTGATTGGTTTGATCTGATTTAATTAATTGCATTGCTGCAATTAATAAATTATTATGTTCAACTTATATTCAAATTTCACAACTCAAATACACAATTATACTTATTTTGTAAATTATCAACCATAATTTTTTACCATGTAGTCTACTGTTAATTAATCTTAAGAATGCCCACAAGGCTCAGCATATTAGGGGCTTTTGGCATGTACACCTCATTTATACCTTGAACTATGTAGTACATCTTTGTATCATGTCTAAATAAAATTATTATTATTATTATTATTATTATTATTATTATTATTATTATTATTATTATTATTATTATTATTATTATTATTCATCGGCCCGCCCAGCCCTGCTGCCAGACATACGGTCGTAAGTACGAGTGTCGTATGTCGAGGGGGTCGTAAGTCGGATGGTACTAGTACTATATAGAAACCCGCTTGTTATGCTGAACATTTTGGGCAAATTGGGTCAGTTTTATCCCAGGATGCGACGCACACCATTCGACTAACACCCAGGTACCCATTTTATACTAATGGGTGAACATGAGTTGATCTATTATAAATAAAATATATCAGTTCAGTAACCTGTATTTTTTGCATTTTATAATGGTGAAATTAAAGCATGAGAATATACAGAGTTAATTGATATAACATTTATGAGAGATTTAATCACTTATTATTAAGAATATAAATGAAGATGTTGGTTGATGGGGAACTTTTGGCACTTTCAGGCAGTGAGTCCCAGATTTCTTTGATCTTTTATTTACATGGAGTTTTTGACTAGAATCAGACCTGGGATATCAGAGGTACTTGATACTTGTATTGTATACATGTGATCTGTTGCAACTCTCCAGACAGAATTTAAACTCTGTATTGACATAGTGTGCACAGTACAGTGTGAATATTTTGTACTAATGTATATTTAAACTTGAATAATGTGTTGCATGGAACCTGAATGACTAATTACTCTGAGAGCTGATTTATGATGAGTAACAACACGTTTAAGGTGATTACCTGTTGTTAATTACCATGCACAGATACCATAGGTGAGGTATGGTAGTTGATCACCATCCACAGATACCATAGGTGAGGTATGGTAGTTAATCACCATGCACAGATACCATAGGTGAGGTATGGTAGTTAATCACCATGCACAGATACCATAGGTGAGGTATGGTAGTTAATCACCATGCACAGATACCATAGGTGAGGTATGGTAGTTAATCACCATGCACAGATACCATAGGTGAGGTATGGTAGTTAATCACTATGCACAGATACCATAGATGAGGTATGGTAGTTAATCACTATGCACAGATACCATAGGTGAGATATGGTTGTTTATCACCATACACAGACACCATAGGTGAGGTATGGTAGTTAATCACCATGCACAAACACCATAGATGAGGTATGGATATATGAGAGTGTAGTACAAAGTGATAATGGACAATACACACACAACCCGCACATATAAAAGAGAGGAGCTTACGACGACGTTTCGGCCCGACTTGGACCATTTACAAAGTCACACTAACACACAGAGACAGAGGAAGGGTATTTATAGGCAGGCAGACAGGGGAGGGTACAAGAGAGTGGGGAAATGTAGGAGTAGTGGTAGTAGTGGTAGTAGTAAAGGTAGTAGTAAAGGTAGTAGAGTAGACAGTCATATGGGAAGGAGCACTGCTATGAGGCTAGCGGCCCGCAAGGGGGGTACGAGAGGGAAGAAAAGCGAAAAAATGAAGGAAAATACAAGGCAAAAGAAAGAACAGAAAGAAAGGAAAACCCAAGGAGAAAAAAGGAGAAGGGGGAAGATAAGACAGGGAAGGAATCAGGTTAAGTCACGGGTGTTCTGAAGTTTAGAGCATTTAACAATGTAATGAGAGAGGAAAGCATCAACAGAGACAAAGCCAGGGCTAAGATTCATACAGGGAAAGTTGTGTATAAGGGAGTGTTCAACCAGGCGGCGACTATGAAAGTTAGACGTAGGGTAGACAGTTTTAGCAGAAGACCAATCAATGGGATGACTGTGATCTCTGACATGACAGAAAAGAGCATTATTAGTGTCGGCAAGCCTAACACTATTTTTGTGCTCCCTGAGTCTGTCAGAAAGAGATCGGCCAGTTTCTCCGAAGTACTGAAGAGGACAGGAGGAGCAAGAAATAGAGTAGACACCAGGAGAATCTGTGGAGGTAGGGGAGGTATGAACTAGATTAGTGCGAAGAGTGTTAGTTTGGCGAAAGGTAAGTTTGATGTCTAAGGAACGGAGAGAGTTGCTGAGATTAGAGAGACCAGAGATGTAGGGAAGGCAGAGGACTGGAGAGTTCTCAGGAGTAGAGGGTTTAGGAGAGAAGAAAGTCCGTTTAGCACGAGAGAAAGCAGAGTCTATGAAATGGGAAGGGTAGCCCAGGCGGGAAAAAGAATTATGAAGAGTGGAAATTTCTGCTTCAAGAAACTGAGGATCACAGATGCGGAGAGCACGGAGAAAGAGGGAGATAAGAACACTCTTCTTGTATTGTTCCAGTCACGGTATTGTGCCTTTTTTGTTATTGATAATGGACGTCTGTGGAACATAATATATTTTTGAGAGAATGTCCAATGTTTTAGATTTTTTTTCAAAAATGTTCTCGATGTGTGTATCAAATTTTAGTTTGCTTCCTATCAATTAACATATTGTTTATGTTCAAATGAAAGTTTTTGTTTGTTGTCAAACAATACATAGAAGGTCTTGTTAGTATTGTTTGTTGTGATTCAAGTAAATAGTTTATCAAGTGTGACATTTACTGTGTTGTTAAGTGCAGCTGGATCAACATTTACTGTGTTGTTAAGTGCAGCTGGATCAACATTTACTGTGCTGTTAAGTGCAGCTGGATCAATATTAACTGTGTTGTTAAGTGCAGCTGGATCAACATTTACTGTGTTGTTAAGTGCAGCTGGATCAACATTTACTGTGTTGTTAAGTGCAGCTGGATCAACATTTACTGTGTTGTTATGGGCAGCTGGATCAACATTTACTGTGTTGTTAAGTGCAGCTGGATCAACATTAACTGTGTTTTTAAGTGCAGCTGGATCAACATTTACTGTGTAGTTAAGTGCAGCTGGATCAACATTTACAGTGTTGTTAAGTGCAGCTGGATCAACATTTACTGTGTTGTTAAGTGCAGATGGATCAACATTTACTGTGTTGTTAAGGGCAGCTGGATCAACATTTACTGTGTTGTTAAGTGCAGCTGGATCAACATTAACTGTGTTGTTAAGCGCAGCTGGATCAACATTTACTGTGTTGTTAAGTGCAGCTGGATAAACATTAACTGTGTTGTTAAGTGCAGCTGGATCAACATTTACTGTGTTGTTAAGTGCACCTGAATCAACCTTTACTGTGTTGTTAAGTGCAGCTGGATCAACATTTACTGTGTTGTTAAGGGCAGCTGGATCAACATTTACTGTGTTGTTATGCAGTTGGATCAACATTAACTGTGTTGTTAAGTGCAGCTGGATCAACATTTACTGTGTTTTTAAGTGCAGCTGGATCAACATTTACTGTGTTGTTAAGTGCAGCTGGATCAACATTTACTGTGCTGTTAAGTGCAGCTGGATCAACATTTACTGTGTTGTTAAGTGCAGCTGGATCAACATTTACTGTGCTGCTAAGTGCAGCTGGATCAACATTTACTGTGTTGTTAAGTGCAGCTGGATCAACATTTACTGTGTTGTTAAGTGCAGCTGGATCAACATTTACTGTGCTGTTAAGTGCAGCTGCATCAACATTTACTGTGCTGTTAAGTGCAGCTGGATCAACAGTTACTGTGTTGTTAAGTGCACCTGGATCAACCTTTACTGTGTTGTTAAGTGCAGCTGGATCAACATTTACTGTGTTGTTAAGTGCAGTTGGATCAACATTAACTGTGTTGTTAAGTGCAGCTGGATCAACATTAACTGTGTTGTTAAGTGCAGCTGGATCAACATTTACTGTGTTGTTAAGTGCAGCTGGATCAACATTTACTGTGTTGTTAAGTGCAGCTGGATAAACATTAACTGTGTTGTTAAGTGCAGCTGGATCAACATTTACTGTGTTGTTAAGTGCACCTGAATCAACCTTTACTGTGTTGTTAAGTGCAGCTGGATCAACATTTACTGTGTTGTTAAGGGCAGCTGGATCAACATTTACTGTGTTGTTAAGTGCAGTTGGATCAACATTAACTGTGTTGTTAAGTGCAGCTGGATCAACATTTACTGTGTTGTTAAGTGCAGCTGGATCAACATTTACTGTGTTGTTAAGTGCAGCAGGATCAACATTTACTGTGCTGTTAAGTGCAGCTGGATCAACATTTACTGTGTTGTTAAGTGCAGCTGGATCAACATTTACTGTGCTGCTAAGTGCAGCTGGATCAACATTTACTGTGTTGTTATGCAGCTGGATCAACATTTACTGTGTTGTTAAGTGCAGCTGGATCAACATTTACTGTGCTGTTAAGTGCAGCTGCATCAACATTTACTGTGCTGTTAAGTGCAGCTGGATCAACAGTTACTGTGTTGTTAAGTGCACCTGGATCAACCTTTACTGTGTTGTTAAGTGCAGCTGGATCAACATTTACTGTGTTGTTAAGTGCAGCTGGATCAACATTTACTGTGTTGTTAGGTGTAGCTGGATCAACAATAACTGTGTTGTTAAGTGCAGCTGGATCAACATTTACTGTGTTGTTAAGTGCAGCTGGATCAACATTTACTGTGTTGTTAAGTGCAGCTGGATCAACATTTACTGTGTTGTTAAGGGCAGCTGGATCAACATTTACTGTGTTGTTAAGTGCAGCTGGATCAACATTAACTGTGTTGTTAAGTGCAGCTGGATCAACATTTACTGTGTTGTTAAGTGCAGCTGGACCAACATTCACTGTGTTGTTAAGTGCAGCTGGATCAACATTTACTGTGTTTTTAAAGTGCAGCTGGATCAACATTTACTGTGTTGTTAAGTGCAGCTGGATCAACATTACTGTATTAAGTGCAGCTGGATCAACATTAACTGTGTTGTTAAGTGCAGCTGGATCAACATTTACTGTGTTGTTAAGGCAGCTGGATCAACATTTACTGTGTTGTTAAGTGCAGCTGGATCAACATTACCTGTGTTGTTAAGTGCAGCTGTATCAACATTTACTGTGTTGTTAAGTGCAGCTGGATCAACATTTACTGTGTTGTTATGGACAGCTGGATCAACATTTACTGTGTTGTTAAGTGCAGCTGGATCAACATTATCTGTGTTGTTAATGCAGCTGATCAACATTTACTGTGCTGTTAAGCGCAGCTGGATCAACATTAACTGTGTTGTTAAGTGCAGCTGTATCAACATTTACTGTGTTGTTAAGTGCAGCTGGATCAACATTTACTGTGTTGTTATGGGCAGCTGGATCAACATTTACTGTGTTGTTAAGTGCAGCTGGATTAACATTATCTGTGTTGTTAAGTGCAGCTGGATCAACATTTACTGTGTTGTTAAGTGCAGCTGGATCAACATTTACTGTGTTGATAAGTGCAGCTGGATCAACATTTACTGTGTTGTTAAGTGCAGCTGGATCAACATTTACTGTGTTGTTAAGGGCAGCTGGACCAACATTTACTGTGTTGTTAAGTGCAGCTGGATCAACATTAACTGTGTTGTTAAGTGCAGCTGTATCAACATTTACTGTGTTGTTAAGTGCAGCTGGATCAACATTTACTGTGTTGTTATGGGCAGCTGAATCAACATTTACTGTGTTGTTAAGTGCAGCTGGATTAACATTATCTGTGTTGTTAAGTGCAGCTGGATCAACATTTACTGTGTTGTTAAGTGCAGCTGGATCAACATTTACTGTGTTGTTATGGGCAGCTGGATCAACATTTACTGTGTTGTTAAGTGCAGCTGGATTAACATTATCTGTGTTGTTAAGTGCAGCTGGATCAACATTTACTGTGTTGTTAAGTGCAGCTGGATCAACATTAACTGTGTTGTTAAGTGCAGCTGGATCAACATTTACTGTGTTGTTAAGTGCAGCTGGATCAACATTTACTGTGTTGTGAAGGGCAGCTGGATCAACATTTACTGTGCTGTTAAGGGCAGCTAGATCAACATTTACTGTGTTGTTAAGTGCAGCTGGATCAACATTAACTGTTTTGTTAAGTGCAGCTGGATCAACATTTACTGTGTTGTTAGGTGTAGCTGGATCAACAATAACTGTGTTGTTAAGTGCAGCTGGATCAACATTTAATGTGTTGTTAAGTGCAGCTGGATCAACATTTACTGTGTTGTTAAGTGCAGCTGGATCAACATTTACTGTGGTGTTAAGTGCAGCTGGATCAACATTTACTGTGTTGTTAAGTGCAGCTGGATCAACATTAACTGTGTTGTTAAGTGCAGCTGGATCAACATTTACTGTGTTGTTAAGTGCAGCTGGACCAACATTTACTGTGTTGTTAAGTGCAGCTGGATCAACATTTACTGTGTTGTTAAGTGCAGCTGGATCAACATTTACTGTGTTGTTAAGTGCAGCTGGATCAACATTTACTGTATTAAGTGCAGCTGGATCAACATTAACTGTGTTGTTAAGTGCAGCTGGATCAACATTTACTGTGTTGTTAAGTGCAGCTGGATCAACATTTACTGTGTTGTTAAGTGCAGCTGGATCAACATTAACTGTGTTGTTAAGTGCAGCTGTATCAACATTTACTGTGTTGTTAAGTGCAGCTGGATCAACATTTACTGTGTTGTTATGGACAGCTGGATCAACATTTACTGTGTTGTTAAGTGCAGCTGGATCAACATTATCTGTTGTTAAGTGCAGCTGGATCAACATTTACTGTGTTGTTAAGCGCAGCTGGATCAACATTAACTGTGTTGTTAAGTGCAGCTGGATAAACATTTACTGTGTTGTTAAGTGCAGCTGGATCAACATTTACTGTGTTGTTATGGGCAGCTGGATCAACATTTACTGTGTTGTTAAGTGCAGCTGGATTAACATTATCTGTGTTGTTAAGTGCAGCTGGATCATTTACTGTGTTGTTAAGTGCAGCTGGATCAACATTTACTGTGTTGTTAAGTGCAGCTGGATCAACATTAACTGTGTTGTTAAGTGCAGCTGGATCAACATTTACTGTGTTGTTAAGTGCAGCTGGATCAACCTTTACTGTGTTGTTAAGTGCAGCTGGATCAACATTTACTGTGTTGTTAAGGGCAGCTGGATCAACATTTACTGTGTTGTTAAGTGCAGCTGGATCAACATTTACTGTGTTGTTAAGTGCAGCTGGTTCAATATTTTGAAAAATGACAAAAGTTGTTTGATCCTCACAAAGAGTTAGTTAAGTTGCAGTGAAGCTTTAGGAAGGTCACTGATATAAATGTTAATAACAGTGGTCCAGGACACTGTTATGTATTTAACTTTCTTGTGTTAATGAAGTACTATAAGGAAATAGAAGTTACATTAAATGGTTTGAAAATGTGATAAGGTAAATCAATGATATTATTGTGTTTTGCAAATGTATGGCATAAGATCACATTGTTAATTACAAGTGGTAAAGATATTTTATGAGAGGATATTCAAGTTGGGATTTAAAATAAGAAGGGGAGAATTTGTCTGTAAAGCTCTTTTAGACATTGATGTATAAAATTACTGAGTGTCTTTAATGAGATAATATATGAAGTTGTTAAATAACTGAAGACAAGAGTGTTTGAAAAATATGTCTGTTTAATAAAGAAAGACTGATATATACACACACAACCCGCACATATAAAAGGGAGGAGCTTACGACGACGTTTCGGCCCGACTTGGACCATTTACAAAGTCACACTAACACACAGAGACGGAGGATGCTTTCCTCTCTCATTACATTGTTAAATGCTCTAAACTTCAGAACACCCGTGACTTAACCTGATTCCTTCCCCTTTCATCTCTTCCCCCTTCTCCTTTTTTCTCCTATGGGTTTTCCTTTCTTTCTTTTTTTTTGCCTTGTATTTGTCCTTCATTTTATTCGCCTTTCCTCCCTCTGTGTTCTCGTCCCACCCTTGCGGGCCGCTAGCCTCATTGCAGTGCTCCTTTCCTAGAATATGACTGTCTCCACTACTACTATTACTACTACTACCTCTTCCACTACTTACTCCATTATTACCCCACTCTCTTGTACCCTCCACTGTCTGCCTGCCTATATATACCCCTTCCTCCGTCTCTGTGTGTTAGTGTGACTTTGTAAATGGTCCAAGTCGGGCCGAAACGTCATCGTAAGCTCCTCCCTTTTATATGTGCGGGTTGTGTGTGTATTGTTCCAGTCACGGTATTGTGCCTTTTTTGTTAAGACTGATATATAGTATGAGTTGTGAGACAAACTTTATGCTGAAGACAACTTTTGTAACATTGTGAAGAGAAGACAACAAGATTGATGGAGGAGTTTGAGATGTATAAAAGAAACTTGAAAGTTAACATAGAAAATATCAAGGTGAAGATTATAAGAATTAATCAAGGAAGTGAGAAACTGAACTTCAGATTAAAAATCAAGAGTGGAAGATGTAGGTGATATCCTAGGATGTGTTGAAGAATGGTGTAGGTGATATCCTAGGATGTGTTGAAGAATGGTGTAGGTGATATCCTAGGATGTGTTGAAGGAAGATGTAGGTGATATCCCAGGATGTGTTGAAGGATGGTGTAGGTAATATCCTAGGATGTGTTGAAAGAAGAGGTAGGTGATATCTTAGGATGTGTTGAAGGAAGGTGTAGGTGATATCCTAGGATGTGTTGAAGGAAGAAGTAGGTGATATCCTAGGATGTGTTGAAGGATGGTGTAGGTGATATCCTAGGATGTGTTGAAAGACGATGTAGGTGATATCCTAGGATGTGTTAAAGGAAGGTGTAGTGATATCCTAGGATGTGTTGAAGGAAGATGTAGGTGATATCCTAGGATGTGTTGAAGAATGGTGTAGGTGATATCCTAGGATGTGTTGAAGGAAGATGTAGGTGATATCCTAGGATGTGTTGAAGGAAGGTGTAGGTAATATCCTAGGATGTGTTGAAGGAAGAGGTAGGTGATATCTTAAGATGTGTTGAAGGAAGGTGTAGGTGATATCCTAGGATGTGTTGAAGGATGGTGTAGGTGATATCCTAGGATGTGTTGAAAGACGATGTAGGTGATATCCTAGGATGTGTTGAAGGAAGGTGTAGGTGATATCCTAGGATGTGTTGAAGGAAGGTGTAGGTGATATCCTAGGATGTGTTGAAGGAAGATGTAGGTGATATCCTAGGATGTATTGAAGGATGGTGTAGATGATATCCTAGGATGTGTTGAAGGAAAATGTAGGTGATATCCTAGGATGTGTTGAATGAAGATGTTGGTGATATTCTAGGATGTGTTGATGGAAGATGTAGGTGATATCCAAGGATGTGTTGAAGGAAGAGGTAGGTGATATCCTAGGATGTGTTGAAGGAAGGTGTAGGTGATATCCTAGGATGTGTTGAAGGAAGATGTAGGTGATATCCTAGGATGTGTTCAAGGATGGTGTAGGTGATATCCTAGGATGTGTTGAAGGACGATGTAAGTGATATCCTAGGATGTGTTCAAGGAAGGTGTAGGTGATATCCTAGGATGTGTTGAAGGAAGGTGTAGGTGATATCCAAGGATGTGTTGAAGGAAGATGTAGGTGATATCCTAGGATGTGTTGATGGAAGATGTAGGTGATATCCTAGGATGTGTTGAATGATGGTGTAGATGATATCCTATGATGTGTTGAAGGATGGTGTAGATGATATCCTAGGATGTGTTGAAGGAAGATGTAGGTGATATCCTAGGATGTGTTGAAGGAAGATGTAGGTGATATCCTAGGATGTGTTGAAGGAAGGTGTAGGTGATATCCTAGGATGTGTTGAAGGAAGGTGTAGGTGATATCCTAGGATGTGTTGAAGGAAGGTGTAGGTGATATCCTAGGATGTGTGTTGAAGTAAGGTGTAGGTGATATCCTAGGATGTGTTGAAGAAAGGTGTAGGTGATATCCTAGGATGTGTTGAAGGAAGGTGTAGGTGATATCCTAGGATGTGTTGAAGGAAGATGTAGGTGATATCCTAGGATGTGTTGAAGGAAGGTGTAGGTGATATCCTAGGATGTGTTGAAGGAAGGTGTAGGTGATATCCTAGGATGTGTTGAAGTAAGGTGTAGGTGATACCTTAGGATGTGTTGAAGGAAGGTGTAGGTGATATCCTAGGATGTGTTGAAGGAAGGTGTAGGTGATATCCTAGGGTGTGTTGAAGGAAGGTGTAGGTGATACCTTAGGATGTGTTGAAGAAAGGTGTAGGTGATATCCTAGGGTGTGTTGAAGGAAGGTGTAGGTGATACCTTAGGATGTGTTGAAGGAAGGTGTAGGTGATATCCTAGGATGTGTTGAAGGAAGGTGTAGGTGATATCCTAGGATGTGTTGAAGGAAGGTGTAGGTGATATCCTAGGATGTGTTGAAGGAAGGTGTAGGTGATATCCTAGGATGTGTTGAAGGAAGGTGTAGGTATCCTAGGATGAGTTGAAGGAAGGTGTAGGTGAAATCCTAGGATGTGTTGAAGGAAGGTGTAGTGATATCCTAGGATGTTTTGAAGGAAGGTGTAGATGATATCCTAGGATGTGTTGAAGGAAGGTGTAGGTGATATCCTAGGATGTGTTGAAGGAAGGTGTAGGTGTTATCCTAGGATGTGTTGAAGGAAGGTGTAGGTGATATCCTGGGATGTGTTAAAGGAAGGTGTAGGTGATATCCTAGGATGTGTTGGAGGAAGGTTTAGGGGATTTACTAGAATGGGTTAGAGGAAGGTTTAGGGGATATCCTAGGATGGGTTAGAGGAAGGTTTAGGGGATATCCTAGAATGGGTTAGAGGAAGATTTAGGGGATATCCTAGGAAGGGTTAGAGGAAGGTTTAGGGGATATCCTAGACTGGGTTAGAGGAAGGTATAGGGGATATCCTAGAATGGGTTAGAGGAAGGTTTAGGGGATATCCTAGGAAGGGTTAGAGGAAGGTTTAGGGGATATCCTAGGAAGGGTTAGAGGAAGGTTTAGGGGATATCCTAGGAAGTGTTAGAAGAAGGTTTAGGGGATATCCTAGAATGGGTTAGAGGAAGATTTAGGGGATATCCTAGGAAGGGTTAGAGGAAGGTTTAGGGGATATCCTAGGAAGGGTTAGAGGAAGGTTTAGGGGATATCCTAGGAAGGGTTAGAGGAAGGTTTAGGGGATATCCTAGGAAGTGTTAGAGGAAGGTTTAGGGGATATCCTTGAATGGGTTAGAGGAAGGTTTAGGGGATATCCTAGGAAGGGCTGAAGGAAGGTTTAGGGTATATCCCAGGAAGGGCTGTAGAAAGGGTTAGGATATATCCTAGGAAGGGCTGAAGGAATGTTTAGACTTTAGGGTATATCCTAGGAAGGGCTTAAGGAATGTTTAGACTTTAGGGTATATCCTAGGATGGGCTGAAGGAATGTTTAAACTTTAGGGTATATCCTAGGAAGCGCTGAAAGAATGTTTAGACTTTAGGGTATATCCTAGGAAGGGGTAAAAAAAATTAGGTGATATCGTAGGATGGGTTGAAGGAAGGCGTATGTAGAGGAAATTCTAGGAAGGGTTGGATGAAGGGTGTGAGATTCTAAGATATGAGACATAACATTCAACAAGTGTGTGAGAGACACACACTTGACTGTCTGTGTTAGAGTGGAGACAAGTGGCTTTTAAAATCTAGGTTGTTACATAAAAGGACGTTTTATGTGGTAACATTTCGCTCTCCAGGAACTTTGTCAAGTTATTACAAACAATACAGGGACACAGAGGGGGCATACATAGGTACAGAGTGAGGTGCAAAGCATAATATAATCATTGTAGGTAGTAGTAATAATATTTGTGATAGTAGTAGTAGTGGTAGTAGCTATGTGATGGCAGGGTTTATTGATTTTAGGAGGATTCTTGTTAATACTTCAGATATGATGAAGCTTATTATGTTTAATTGTGTTAGAAATAGTGATAATGATGATTCTTGGTTCTTTAATTATTAGGTGGGCATCATTGAATTTCTGTTGTTGTATGCAGGTGTTGTTCAAGTTATTGTTCCTACATACATTAATGTGTTCATTGAGAAGTGTTTCGATTTTTCTTGCTGTTTCACCTACGTATATTCTGTCACAACCTCCACAGGGTATAGTATAAACCCTGCTTTGATTGGTTCAATGTTCTTAAATTTCGTGCAAGTCAGATGTTTTATGAGTACTGGGAGTACAGTGGGAGACACTCACCAAGGACTCCCTATACAAAACCAAACAAATACTTAGATGCACTAATGAAGGGAAGAAACTTCTATACTTAATACCCAGCAACCTTAAACCTGCACACATGTAGGAACTACCTAAGACACATAATAATATTCGTCTGAGACCACTCACATCAGGTATAGGCAGTGCATCACATAAATAACCCACAGTTCTCACCAAACATCTTTCTAGCTTTCTGGGTACTATCAGCCCTGCCCATCTAAAGCATTCAGGCGACCTCCTCAACCGCATCAGAGACTATACCATCTGAAACAAGAAACTAAGTAGTAGTTTGGATGTACCTTCCCTCTTCATTGAAGTACCCACCACACAAGCTATATATATTCTCTGATGTAAAGTCAATCAGAATCTTAATCTTCCTCTACCTTACAGAGATTTCGTTGACCTGACTGAACTCTGAATTTATTCAACTGCTTTTTTTTCAATAACAGACTCTACAAACAAATCTATGGTATGGGAATGGGGTCCCTTATCAGCACTGTCTTAGCCAACTTGTATATGGAACACCTGGAAGCTAAATGCTTAGCCAGCATCATCCCCACCAATGTTGGTTACGTTGTGTGGACGATGTCCTCATAATAACTCCCAAACGATTTGATGTGTGGAATCTTCAGGGAAGGCTCAGCACACTCATCATAGCTCTTGTGACCTCGGCCCTGGTAGGACATAGACACACTGACACCCACCTTTGCAGTCTACCTATGATCCTCATTGGGGAGGGGAACTTTTACTCTGTGCTCGTCAACATACATGGTCCTCCTCCACGATGAGCTACTCAAATTGTGTGAAGATTAAACCCAGCAGAGGAACAGTAAACGACTCATCCAAATTAGCCCTTGCAGATGCCATCAGGTGCAGCTTGCAGGTCAAGTTCAACATGATTCTCTCGCTAAATGATGCATTCATTGTCATCTGTAAAGATGATACTGAAGCCAAAAAACTGATCACTACTCACTCCACCATCACTCACTGAACGAGGATTCAAAGTCATGTCCTCTCCAGCACTAAGGGCCAAGAGGACTGTCTTCCTCAAATGACTTGACAATTTGATTACAAACCAACCCATCGATGAATTCAGGTCATCAATTGAAGATCAGACTCCCTGGGCTACTGTGGATCACATCACCAAAATTTCCAATGCTTGATCAGTGTTAAAGATCACCTTTACTGACTTAAACATGGCTGCCCAAGCTCTCGCTGACAGTATGGTCATCTTCTACTACTATATCAATCCAAGCCACATCGAAGCCGATAGATATCAGCACATCACGCAATGCTGGAACTGCTACTCTTACTTGCAAACCACCAAGGACTGCCCCATCAAAGAAAAAAAACTCTGTTCAACCTGTGGCAGTAAAGGACACGATTTCAAGGCCTTCTCCACCACTGCTCCACCACCACTCCACCAAAATGCCTGAACTGTAAGAGAGACCACCACACTCTTGCTGCCAAGTGTTCTATGAGAAGAGAAATTCTCAAGACAAATCAAGAAGAACAAAAGAAATCATAAATAAGGTCACCAACATACACTGCTATCACCAAATTACAAGATTAAAAGCCAATACCACCAAAATTCTCAAGGCCACTCAACCTTCATCCTCCACTAGCAACATACTACCTCCAATACCTGATGGAGTACCTACAAAAATCCCCTACTGCATGATGTATGCTCATATGCACAATATGGCAATACCAGGAACCTTCAACATGCCAAAACTTAACAACAAGCCAAGTTTTACCTTCCCAGATTCTTCACCTTCAACTGATATAATCAAGATCACCACCAAATTGTCAATGTCACAACACCTGAAAGCTGCTCTCAAGCACAACCATCTCCACCTTGTGGCAAGACTCCTTCAATTCCCACCAATGAGATGCCACCAATGACTTCCACTACCACTGCTACTGACCAGTCAGCAACCTCACCTCAACCACACCTACACAAAGCCAAGAGAGCCAAAACACAACCACCACCTGAAGAAAACATGGATGATCCTCCTCCCTACATCTCCTGGGAAATATTACTTTCTATACAGCTTCATCACATGATAAAGAATTATATCCGGAAGACTTGTACACACAACTTCAACGTGGAACAATCAAGTTTACCAGCGTCCCTGCAAATAAATGCTCTACCAAAGCTCTACTGGAAAGGATTCAAAACGTGCAAAATAAGATAACCAAGGTTTTATACTCGTCATCATCCCCCAACATAGATTCAAGAACTTCAAAAATGGATCCTCCTCAAAAGATATGAAATTACTCCAAAACTCCACCAAAACCATCATGAAACTGCAACCTCTCTCTGAGAAGACCATCGACCAATCACCATGAAGCTGCCATCTCTACCTCCCAACTTCCTGCCACTCTCCAGCCACCAATCACCATCAAGACACAAGTTTCAGCACGTCCAGCTTGTGATCTCCTACCTTTTATTCACCTGCATACATATGCTTTACAATGCCCTGCAGCTGGGTCTGGCCCCGGCTCTTTTTCTTTGACTCGAGAAATTCCTCTCCACAGCTATTCATCGTCTGGGGGCACTTCCCCGCTCACCCCTTGTGGGTCTTACCTGTGAGTCTCTTCTGTTGTGTTCTGGCTCATCGCAGTTGAACTGGCTATCCAGTTTACACTTGAAGAGGAGTCCAATAACAGGTTACTTTTTCAAAGTAGATAACACTCTAAGGTTTCAAGTTTACAGGAAGCCTACAAACAAAAAAAATCTCACACAGTCAGGATACAAAGACCAAAAGAGGCATCATCATCACTGGATTTTTCCTAAGAGCATAATACCGAATTGTAGTTCAGAGTTTCTTGACGAGCAGTGTACATGCATACACAAAACCTTCACTTATCGACATTTCACTTCCTTTTTCATCAAAGACTGCAAAAAATAGCGCTCCAAATCATCAATTATCCACACACTAACACCGCTCTTAACAATGTCATAATCCTTCCTAACAGCCAGGTTGAACTGGCACTGGCTAGAATCCATCACAACCAATTTTATCTGACTAGGATAAAATTGAAGAACATTGAACTAATCAATGCAGGGGTTTATACTATACCCTGTGGAGGTTGTGACAAAATATACATAGGCAAAACAGCAGGAAACCTCGAAACATGTCTCAATGAGCACATTAATGCATGGGGGAACAATAACTTGATCAATGTCTGTGTACAACACCAGAATTCCGCCAACCACTTGATGAAATTAAACGACGCTCACCTAGTGATTAAAGAACCCAATTTCTTTAAAAATGCCTTGAATCATCATTAATCACTATTTCTAACACAAACATAATAAACACAGCTTCATCATCTCTGAAGTATTAGCAAGAATTCTCCTCAAATCAATAAACTCCGCCATCACATAGCTAATACCTACAATGATTATATTATGCTTCGCAACTCACTCTGTACCTATATATACCCTCTGTGTCCCTCTATTGTTTGTAATGGCTTAACAAAGCTCCTGTTGAGTGAAACGTTGCCACAATAATATGTCGCATTAGTTGCACTTTTACCTAACATATTGTCGGTAATTCTACTAACATTATTAGGATCTAGATTGTTGCTGGTATCCACCATTAATATTAATGTTGATGATGACAGGTGCAGAAGACTTTCAAGAAGGCTCTGGACATGACCACAGAGACAGGTGCCACAGTTGTCCCTGTCCTCCTGGAAGATTCTGGCTCCACCATCATGGAGAAAGTTCAGAGAATTATTGATGAAATACCTCCCAAGAAGTTAACTGTAAGTTGAAAGTCCTTGTGAGTTTCTTTTTCATGTAATACAATATTAATATTAAATATTAATATTAATAATTATATTAAAAATGTTAACATGATCACCATAATATTCATTGTTAAGAATGATTACTTACTCTTTTATACCTTAAATATGATAACAAACTTGCTACCTTAGTTATTTATACATAACTCTTCATAATGTTTAGACTGACAGGTTACTCTAATATTCCTTACAGTTATCAGACTCTCATAAAATAGACATTGTATCAACTAAACAAAATGAACGTCCATTCCAACTCTGGAACAGTAAATAAACTGAATAACTTCTCCACCATACTATTAAATCTTTCCAGCTAACTCTTAAGCCCTAGTTAGTGATTATCATAAGGATAACTACCTAAAATCTCTCTGCCTATCCCCAACTAAATCTATAGAGATTACTTCAACAATAAAATCACTAACAAAGCAGGAAACAAAGTACCATCACTGATATACAGTGGTACCTTGAGTTACAATGTACTGTGGTACCTTGAGTTACAATGGGCTGGAGTTACGATTGACTCTCATAGAGGAATTTTGTTTTTGAGTTGTGATTAAAAAATGGAGATATGATATGTGTCTGTTGGTATGACTGTTGTGGGTCGCATCCTGGGAATTATAATTAGCAAACTTTATTTATATAAAGTGAAGTACAGTACATTATACAATTAGGGTAACTGACGTATATAATGATTACTAGCATTTGATAATAAGAAAACAAAGTTTATATTATATTGGAGAAATTAAGTAATTCAATAAACAAAAAATCTAATTAGTGATACATTAAGGATGAAGCTAAGTACAAGAGTTGAGGGAATGATGGAACAAAGAACAGGATGCTTCCTATATACAGTAGTATACCAGTGATGTCAGGTAGGTCTGTAATATAGTAGGACCCCACTTTATGGCGTTTTGCTTTACGGCGTTCTTTTAATACGGACATTTCAAATTATGACCCAAACTCACTATACGGCTCCCCCCACCTGACTTTTTAATACGGTCACCGCGCCCCACCTGGTTTGTTTACATTCTCTGTGAGCTCCATGAGCTGTGCGTCTCTCCATTACCTGGAGTTTACCTGGAGAGAATTCCAGGGGTCAACGCCCCTGCGGCCCGGTCTGTGACCAGGCCTCATGTTGGACCAGAGCCTGATCAACCAGGCTGTTACTGCTGGCCGCACTCAGTCCAACGTACGAACCACAGCCTGGCTGATCAGGTACCGACTTTAGGTGCCTGTCCAGTGCCTGCTTGAAGACAGCCAGGGGTTTGTTGGTAATTCCCCTGATGTATGCTGGGAGGCAGTTGAACAATCTTGGGCCCCTGACACTTATTGTGTTGTCCCTCAACGTGCTAGTGGCACCCCTGCTCTTCATTGGGGGGATGTTACATCGCCTGCCGAGTCTTTTGGTTTCGTAGGGAGTGACTCTCGTGTGCAAGTTTGGTACTAAGCCCTCGAGAATTTTCCATGTGTATATAATAATGTATCTCTCCCGCCTGCGTTCTAGAGAGTACAGGTTTAGGAACTTCAAGCGTTCCCAGTAATTGAGGTGGTTTATCGCAGTTATGCGTGCCGTGAAGGTTCTCTGCACATTTTCAAGGTCAGCAATTTCACCTGCCTTGAAAGGTGCAGTTAGTGTGCAGCAATATTCCAGCCTAGATAGAACAAGCGATCTGTAAAGTGAAAACATGGGCTTGGCATCCCTGGTTTTGAAGGTTCTCATTATCCATCCTGTCATTTTTCTTGCAGATGCAATTGCTACGGTGTTATGGTCCTTGAAGGTGAGATCCACTCCCAGGTCTTTGACATTAGTTTTTCGCTCTATTGTGTGGTTGGAATTAGTTTTGTACTCCGATGAGATTTTAATTTATTCACGTTTTCCGTATCTGAGTAATTGAAATTTCTCATCATTGAACTTCATATTGTTTTCTGCAGCCCATTTAAAGATTTGGTTTATGTCTGCTTGGAGTCTTGCAGTGTCTTCAACGGTGGGCACTGTCATACAGATTCGGGTGTCATCTGCAAAGGAAGACACGGCACTGTGGCTTATATCCCTGTCTATGTCCGATATGAGGATGAGGAACAGGATGGGAGCAAGTACTGTGCCTTGTTGAACAGCTTTTCACAGTAGCTGCCTCAGACTTTACTCTGTTGACTACTACTCTTTGTGTTATACATGTTAGGAAATTATAGATCCATCTACCAACTTTTCATGTTATTCCTTTATCACGCATTTTGTGTGCTATTACACCATGGTCACACTTATCAAAGGCTTTTGCAAAGTCTGTGTATATAACATCTGCATTCTGTTTGTCTTCTAGAGTATCCAGGACCTTGTCTTAGTGGTCCAGTAGTTGGGACAGACAGGAGCGGCCTGCTCTAAACCCATGCTGCCCTGGGTTGTGCAATTGATGGGTATCAAGATGAGTGGCGATCTTGCTTCTTAGAACCCTTTCAAAGATTTTTATGATATGGGACGTTAGCGCTATTGGTCTGTAGTTCTTTGCTATTGCTTTACTGCCCCCTTTGTGGAGTGGTGCTATGTCTGTTGTTTTTAGTAGCTGCGGGACGATCCCAGTGTCCATGTTCCCTCTTCATATTATGTTAAAGGCATGTGATAGAGGCTTCTTGCAGTTCTTGATGAACACGGAGTTCCATGAGTCTGGGCCTGGAGCAGAGTGCATGGGCATGTCATTTATTGCCTTTTCGAAGTCATTTGGCGTCGTGGTGATGTCAGAAAGGCATGCGTCTGTCAAGTTCTGTGGCACTCTCATAAAAAAAATCCTTTAGGTTTTCGATTTTCAGTCGGGTTAGTGGCTCGCTAAAGACTGAGTCATACTGGAGGAATGTACCTTATAAGATCACTGGAGGGATGTACCTTATAAGATCACTGGAGGGATGTACCTTATAAGATCACTGGAGGAATGTACTTTATAAGATCACTGGAGGGATGTACCTTATACGATCACTGGATGAATGTACCTTATAAGATCACTGGAGGGATGTTCCTTATAAGATCACTGGGGGGATGTACCTTATAAGATCACTGGAGGGATTTACCTTATAAGATCACTGGAGGGATGTATCTTATAAGATCACTGGAGGAATGTACCTTATAAGATCACTGTAGGGATGTACCTTATAAGATCACTGGAGGGATGTACCTTATATGATCACTGGAGGGATGTACCTTATAAGATCACTGGAGGAATGTACCTTATAAGATCACTGGAGGGATGTACCTTATAAGATCACTGGAGGGATGTACCTTATAAGATCACTGGAGGGATGTACCTTATAAGATCACTGAAGGGATGTACCTTATAAGATCACTGGAGGGATGTACCTTATAAGATCACTGGAGGGATGTACCTTATAAGATCACTGGAGGGATGTACCTTATAAGATCACTGGAGGGATGTACCTTATAAGATCACTGGAGGAATGTACCTTATAGGATCACTGGAGGGATGTACCTTATAAGATCACTGGAGGGATGTACCTTATAAGATCACTGGATGGATGTACCTTATAAGATCACTGGAGGGATGTACCTTATAAGATCACTGGAGGGATGTACCTTATAAGATCACTGAGGTATGTACCTTATAAGATCACTGGAGGGATGTACCTTATAAGTTCACTGGAGGGATGTACCTTATAAGATCACTGGAGGGATGTACCTTATAAGATCACTGGAGGGATGTACTTTATAAGATCACTGGAGGGATGTACCTTATAAGATCACTGGAGGGATGTACCTTATAAGATCACTGGAGGAATGTACCTTATAAGATCACTGGAGGGATGTACCTTATAAGATCACTGGAGGGATGTACCTTATATGATCATTGGAGGGATGTACCTTATATGATCACTGGAGGGATGTATCTTATATGATCACTAGCACGTAAAAGAGACCGCGAAAAACACGGAAAAACACGGAAAAACACGAAAAAACACGGGACAAGGCGGACACGTGCAGGGAAGGTTATATCTAAAAACTCTAAAATTTCAAGTGTTTTAAAGTTATTTCATATTTTATATATACGGTGATAATTATACTTGTTTACCTAAGTAAATTTACACACTGTGCTGGCATGCAGGTACACATTAAAATCATAATATAATAATAATAATACTCAATAATAATCACTCTGAGGAACATTAAATGTCGTATATTACATTAATACACACATTTTCATTAATCCATCTATGATATTTTTTCAAAATTATATAATAAACACGCTATGTATCAGAAATCTTCCCTATGAAGATAGACTGAGGGCCCTGAATCTGCACTCTCTAGAAAGGCGTAGAATTAGGGGAGATATGATTGAGGTGTATAAATGGAAAACAGGAATAAATAAAGGGGATGTAAATAGCGTGCTAAAAATATCTAGTATTGACAGGACTCGCAGCAATGGCTTTAAGTTGGATAAATTCAGATTCAGGAAGGATATAGGAAAGCATTGGTTTGGTAATAGAGTTGTCGATGAGTGGAATAAACTTCCGAGTACAGTTATAGAGGCTAAAACGTTGTGTAGTTTTAAAAATAGGCTAGATAAATATATGAGTGGGTGCGGGTGGGTGTGAGTTGGACCTGACTAGTTTGTGCTACTAGGTCAGATGCCTTGCTCCTTCCTTAAGTGAATGTATCCTGACCTGGCTGGGTCGGGGCATTGACTTAAGCCAGTGGGAGACTTGGACCTGCCTCGCATGGGCCAGTAGGCCTGCTGCAGTGTTCCTTCTTTCTTATGTTCTTATGTAACATAAACATGATAAATACACCGCACCAGGACTCATGAGTCATGACCCAGGCAGCAGCGACAACGGCTGCTCCTATATTTTGTCATTCCCTGGGCTGATCCAAACTCCAGTGATGGTAACAACATACAAGGAACTTATGGTGACAAGAAAACTGACGGTGACAACAGCGAAATGGACCAAATATGACCAAAATAGACCAGCATTCAAATACCAGATCTGCTACCAGACGTAGAACCAGACGTTTTCCACTACACTGAAGGAACCGACCTCCATATCAATTGCAGTGTTCAATGGGAAGTCATCATAGGGGAGAACCTAATCAACAAAACTCCAAGAAAACTGACAGGTCTGTAGTGATGTTTTTGCCCTCACTATAAATGAGGGAAGGAAGTGAACATTTAAACATGGCTGACTGGCATTCAAACACCAGCTACTGCCAGACTTGCAAGTAGCGAAACGACTTTCTCAACTATACTGACAGTAGCTGACCATCATATCAACTGCACCAGTGTACATTAGGAGGGAAACATAGGAGAAAACACCATATCTAACAACAAAACTCCAAGGAATCTGTCAGGTTGTAGTGGCCGTTTTTTCCCTCAGTGCTTTTAAAAATGACTGAAATATCAACTCTACGGTCAGGACCAGTCAACAACACGACGCAGCCCCGCTAAATGAGATTGATGAGGCTTTGGACGAATAAAACCATTGATTAAAACTTTTTTACATTGTCAGGATGGAAATGAGTTAGAAGTGTGTTAAGTGAGCCGGGCTGTGAAGTGTGGAGTGAAGGGGGTTTGTGAAGTAAAGGGAATAAGTGAAGGGGGTTTGTGAAGTAAAGGGAATAAGTGAAGGGGGTTTGTGAAGTAAAGGGAATAAGTGAAGGGGGTTTGTGAAGATAACAGGAAATTTACTAGTAATCTGTGGTGATTGCTAGAGTAGCTACTAGGCCATTGTTAGGTGACTGATAGCGATCAGTGGTTTCTTTAAAAAAAAAAAATACTATTTTTTGTTGTGAAGTGATAAAGAGTGAAAAGTGAACATGGCTGGCATTAGAGGGGTACAGGCTGCCATAATTACTTTTACCCTTATCCTGCATTTCTCTGAAGAAGGAAATCAGTCATGGGGACTGGAAAAGGCAAATGGGGTGATAACACCCTGGACAGTGAAAGCTCAATTGTTGCCATCCTACCAGAAACGTAAATGTCACCATCACCGCAAGGTATGGCAACACCACATATCCAAACAAAAACAGTGATGCACAGTTTTTATAGTGGCGCTATTAAGTGGTGATTTCCATACTAATCCAGGACCTCAAACTATGGTACAGGTGCAAAATAGACAGATAAGTGACGGTGATAATGACGGTCTAGCAGCTAGGAATGATAACCTTAACTCTATATGTAATGCACACATAGGTCAATGTGAGACAATAGTACCATTCTTATTATCTCAGACACCACAAGACATATGTATACACTGTACTAAGGTACGAAAGAAGAACAGTAAATATAACTTATGTAAATTGTGTAAGGGGTGGGTGCATAATAGATGTGTGTTCGATTATGGTAATGGTGCCAGATTTCATTTTGTTTGTAACATATGTACTTTGGCACAGTTACCCTTTAGCAATGATGACATTGATTTACCTATTTTTAATACAAATGATCCCTTGCCATATATTGATAATTAGGATTGTTTTATGAAAACAGGCCTTCACTTTATTCATGTCAACGAAATATCACTTCTTCCAAAATTGGCAGAGATTAGGATTCTAGCTAACAGAACTAGAGCGGCAGTTATATCCATCTCGGAATCCTGGTTGGATGATACGGTGACTGACGACGAGGTCAAAGTAGAAGGTAACAATATAAAACGCTTAGATAGGAATAGAAAAGGTGGTGGGGTATGTGCCTACATAAGGAATGACTTAACCTATAATCCAAGACCTGATTTAATGACAATAAACTGGAGATTCTATGGTTTGAAGTGTTGCTTCCCATGACCAAACCCATCTTAGTAGGAACTAGTTACAGTCCTCCCACCCAAGACCAGTTCTTAGAGGACTTTTTGAGAGTCTTGTCCGGACTTGATAACAAATGCGAGACAGTAATACTGGGAGACTTCAATATCTGTTTTCAACAGCAAAATAACGGGCTATGTAAAAGGTATAAGCAAATTCTGGATTTAAATAGTTCCACTCAACTAATTAATACACCAACCCGGATCACAGTTCTCAGCCACCCTAATTGACCACATAGTTTGTAACCGCCCTGAGAACATTAGTCAGTCAGGCGTCATTACCACACGTCTTAGTGATCATTTCATCATTTACTGCACCAGGAAAATCACTAGGGAACGGATAGGCCTACACAAGACAATAAAAATTAGGTCAACTAGAAACTACAGTAAAGAAACACTGGTAAATATGCTACACAATTGTGACTGGTCAGTGATAACAAGTTGTACGGACGTAAATGATGCCTGGGAAAAATTCAAAACAATGTTCACTGTCATCCTTGATAATATTGCACCAGTTAAAGAGGTTAGGATTAAAAGAAGAACTGAACCCTGGATGACTACTGAGATATTAGATAATATGAAATTCAGAGACCAGTTGCTAAAACGATTTAAGGCAAACAGACAGGATATTGCAGAGGCTTGTATACGGAGCAAAGGCAAGGCACTATTGCTCAAAAATCGAAGAGTACAAGAATAACCCTAGAAAGCTCTGGCAACAACTAAAACAGGTGGGGTATAGCTATAAACCCATAGATAGATCTAACATAGTACTAAATGTCGATAACGAGGTATGCCACGAAACAACTAAAGTGGAAAATTGTTTTAATTCATACTACACAACTGTCGCATCAACACTAGTAAGTAAGCTACCAGCTGCATCAAATACCTTTAACACAGACTCTGATAAGTTTAAAACATACTATACCAATAAAGGGGTAACCCCAAACAGTTGTCAACTAGTAAGTGTATCTCATGACTTTGTGCAAAAAGAACTAAACAGGTTAAACCCAACTAAGAGCACCGGCCCAGATAACATCCCGTCTAAGTTCCTAAAAGATGGTGCATCTGAACTGGCAATTTCCATTGCTCACATAATAAATTTGTCCATCACCACTAATGCCGTACCAGAGGGGTTCAAGGAGGCCAGAGTTACTCCTATCTTCAAGAAAAATAGTAGGTCTGATGTCAGCAACTATAGGCCTGTTAGTATATTCAGTGTAATATCAAAAATTCTAGAGGGGTCGGTGTACTGTCAAGTAGTTAAGTATCTAAAAGACAACAACATTCTTCATAGTTACCAATCAGGCTTTAGGAGATCTTACTCAACCAACACCTCCCTAATTAATCTGATGGATTACATGAGATATGAAATGTCGATTGGGAACCTCATAGGAATGGTAACCTTAGACTTGCAAAAAGCCTTCGATACTGTCAACCACAATATATTATGTAAGAAACTTCAAGCTATCTGCATAGGTTCCATAAACTGGTTTAAGTCCTATCTTAACAATAGGAAACAAATTGTCAAAATCAACAAAACACACTCAGAACCCCTGCTGATAGCATGTGGAGTTCCCCAAGGTAGTATTCTGGGTCCCCTATTATTTCCATGTTATGTAAATGACATGCCCATCAGTGATGACAGTGATCTGTTAGTGTCAGGTAAAAACCCAAAAGATATAGCTAATATCTATAACTGGAGTCCTGCAGCAAATGGTTAGTAGACAACAAACTATCGTTACACCTCGGGAAAGCGGAAGCTATACTCATCGGCACGAAACATAAACTGAGAAGGGTAAATAATTTTAATGTCCGGTGTAATGGGGAACCCATCACTCCAGTTTCCTCAGTAAAATATCTGGGAATCCCTTTTGACCCATGCATGTCAGGATAAATGATAGGGAACAGTGTAGTAAAGAAAGCGAACGCCAGACTGAAGTTCCTCTACAGACAAGCACAGTGTCTACCTACTGGGGCTCGAAGGACCCTATGTCTAGCCCTTATACAATGTCATATGGACTACGCTTGCTCTTCATGGTACTCTGCCTTGACAAAAAAACTGAAAGATAAACTGCAAATCACCCAGAACAAAATGGTAAGATTCATCGTGGACCTGGGCCCAAGAGAACATGTAGGCCAGGATGAATTACAACAATTAAATATGCTGAATATTAAAGACAGAGTAAAACAACTGAAGTTAAATAAAGTTTATAAAATTGCTCACAGTGTCCAGAATATCTTGCTGCCAATTTTGTCAAGGCTGGGAACCAAAGCAGTCATAGTACTACGGGGAGAGAGCACAACTTTGTAGTACCCACAGTCAGTGGCCAGGCTTCAAACACCTTTTATTGTACAGCAATAAAGGAATGAAACAGACTGCCTGCACATGTCAAAGCCAGTCACAGCATGAACCAGTTCAAGAAGAGAACCAAAAGGTACCTAATGAATGTAGCGACAGAAAGGAAGGAGAATGATTTTTTATTTTTTTAGCTAACACACATGTAAATGTAAATAACGTGTCTTACGTTACTCCTAGTATATATTCTTTATAGTATAAAAATAAGATATCTCCTACATTGTATAATAATAAGGTATTAAAAGGACACCAATGGAAATAAGTCACTCTGTCTGACTTTTCTGGGTTATCCTAGGTTAACTTCACATATGCTGCTATGTATGATAATCTATATAACTGTATTTGTGTATATCTGAATAAACGTACTTACTTACAATAGAATAAATTAACATAAATATGAGATGTGGTAACCAGGCGACTTTTAGGAGTGATGACAAGAATTACGTTTTCTCTAGTCTAACCTCTCAGAAAATGTGTATACTGGGGGTAACTAGGAAATTATTCATTTCGTATGCCTTCTCTCAGAGATAACAAAAAAAAGGTACAATACCGTGACTGGAACAATACACAAATAACCCGCACATAGAAGAGAGGAGCTTACGACGACGTTTCGGTCCGACTTGGACCATTTACAAAGTCTCACTCAGAAAAAAAAAGAGAAGGAGGGAGTAGTACTATATATAGATGCCAGCAGACAGGGGCGGGAACAAGAAAGTGGTGGAGGAGTAATAGTGGTAGTAGTAGTAGTAGTAGAAATTAGAGCACGCATCAATAACTGGGCCTCTACACATCAGACAGAACTGTTTGCCATACTCCTTGCACTCAAATGCGTCCATGTATCTAATGTTGACACTTTAATTGTAACTGATTCTCTGTCATCCATAAATGCTCTCAACTCATTATGTATAAATTGTGGCATGCTTGTGTCAGAAGCCAGACACAGGTATGGTAGGATTATTGATAGTAGAGTCAGAGTGCACATGCTGTGGATTCCATCTCACATTGGTCTTCAGATGCATGATAGAACTGATAAATTGGCTAAGTTTATCAGTTTGAGAACAATAATACGAAAAGAACTTGAACTGAATTTTATTGACTTAAGACTCAGGGAGATTGACACCAGTCAGTCTATCTATCATCACTCTATCATGCTGGAGCCACATGTCTATGGTGCATCCAACAAAATAAGCAGTCTCTTGAATGTCACTACCGCCCACCTTAGTTACCATTTTGTCCTAGGCACATGTCGATTAGACACTAGGCCTGTTGTATGTACTCACCTAGTTGTACTCACCTAGTTGTACTCACCTAGTTGTGGTTTCAGGGGTCGAGTCATAGCTCCTGGCCCCCACCTCTTCACTGGCTGCTACTGGGTCACTCTTCCTGCGCCATGAGCTTTGTCATACCTCTTCTTAAAGCTATGTATTGAACCTGCCTCCACTACATCGGTTCCTAAACTATTCCACTTCCCGACCACTCTGTGACTGAAGAAATACTTCCTAACATCTCTGTGATTCATCTGAGTCTTCAACTTCCAACTGTCTCCCCTTGTTGCTATGTCCCATCTCTGGAACATTCTGTCTCTGTCCACTTTGTCAATTCCTCTCAGTATCTTATATGTTGTTATCATGTCCCCCTGTCTCTCCTGTCCTCCAGTGTCGTCAGGTCGATTTCCCTTAATCTCTCCTCGTAGGACATACCCCTTAGCTCCGGGACTAGTTTTGTTGCAAACCTTTGCACTTTCTCGGGCTTCTTCACGTGCTTGGCTAGTGTGGAAACTTTTTTGAGTCGCTCAAGTTCCACAGGGTAAGTGAGCCGTAGGAGCCTTAAACATACCATGGATCGGTCCTCGGAGTACATGAACCCACACACCCAACCAAAACAAACCTACACATTCAAGTTGGCGGAGGTAACAATTGTGTACATACTAACTGATAGATTTATTCTCCTAGGAAGACCTAGGCAAGTTTGTACAGTTAGTAACTAATAGTAGGATTATTGAGGCAACGTTAGATATTAATAATGTAGTTCTAGCACCTTAATATAGGTAGATATAAGCCTTAAATAGGTACATTAGGTTATGTTAGCTAGAGAGAACTGGCAGCTCTACACTTGAATCTAAGCGGGAGAGAGCGCTACTTCTTTCTTCTTGAATTGGACGTCGTGGTGTTAACAGGGTACTAAGAGCTAGAGCTCGGTCCCCCATGTGTCTTCAAAATACTTGCCTGGGAACCAACAATCACAGAGGCTTCCCGACGTACTGTGGATATTCGTCTCTGGCCCAGGCCCCTGCAGTAAGATAATACACTTTGCATTTCTCTTAGTAAAGATGGCCGGCGATATTCGGAGGAAGGTGGGGTTATTTGAGCTGTGGGTTATAAGCGGGCGAATGCCCACTATAAGGTAATAATTGTGGGCAATCCCCCTCAAGTATTAGTCTAGAAGCTAGTGTCACTTACTGCATATATAGCTTAGGGGATATCCTTTGAAACCAGAGAACTCTGAGGTGCAGGCAGGACACTAACACCACTGAAATTTTGCAGATTAAGGTCCTTTCCTACACATGGTGTTTGGAGGGGGTTATAGACTTAGGGAGAGTGGAAGACTAGGAGACATTTCTACTCCATCAAGTAAGTTAAACCCTTTCATAATCGTGCATGTAGTTGGGAATTCTTTCGTCTGCAGTTAGCTAGAAATTTGTCCCATAGCCACTTGTAAGTCTGAGAGAAGCGTCTCAGAGTGTCGGTGTCAACAGCACTTGCCCAGAGTGCAGCTTACAAGATGGCAGTCCCAAGACAAGTTTTTATAGCTAGGTGTGGGTTCCAAACTGTACACAGTATACAGGATCCTGAACGATTCTTTATTCAGATGTCGGAATACTGTTCTTAGGTTTGCTAGGCGCCCATATACTGCAGCAGTTATTTGGTTGATGTGTGCCTCAGGAGATGTTCCTGGTGTTATACTCACCCCAAGATCTTTTTCCTTGATTGAGGTTTGCAGTCTCTGGCCCCCTAGACTGTACTCCGTCTGCAGTCTTCTTTGCCCTTCCCCAATCTTCATGACTTTGCACTTGGTGGGGTTGAACTCCAGAAGCCAATTGCTGGACCAGGCTTGCAGCCTGTCCAGATCCCTTTGTAGTTCTGCCTGGTCCTCGTCCGATTGAATTCTTCTTATCAACTTCACATCATCTGCAAACAAGGACACTTCGGAGTCTATTCCTTCTGTCATGTCGTTCACAAATACCAGAAACCGCACTGGTCCCAGGACTGACCCCTGTGGAACCCCGCTCATCACCGGCGCCCACTCTGACACCTCGCCACGTACCATGACTCACTGCTGTCTTCCTGACAGGTATTCCCTGATCCATTGTAGTGCCTTCCCTGTTACCCCTGCCTGGTCCTCCAGCTTCTGCACTAATCTCTTGTGTGGAACTGTGTCAAACGCCTTCTTACAATCCAAGAATATGCAATCTGCCCACCCCTCTCTCTCTTGTCTTATTGCTGTCACCCTGTCGTAGAACTCCAGTAGGTTTGTGACACAGGATTTCCCGTCCCTGAAACCGTGTTGGCCGTCGTTGATAAGCTCATTCCTTTCTAGGTGCTCCACCACTCTTCTCCTGACTATCTTCTCCATGACCTTGCATATTATACATGTCAGTGACACTGGTCTGTAGTTTAGTGCTACGTTCCTGTCTGCTTTTTTATAAATTGGAACTACATTTGCTGTCTTCCATACCTCAGGTAGTTGTCCTGTTTCGATAGATGTGTTAAAGATTGTTGTTAGGGGTACACATAGCTCCTCTGCTCCCTCTCTCAGGACCCATGGAGAGATGTTATCCGGCCCCATCGCCTTTGAGGTATCTAGCTCTCTTAGTAGCCTCTTCACTTCCTCCTCAGTTGTGTGTATTGTGTCCAGCACCTGATGGTGTACCCTACCTCTCCTCCTTTCTGGAGGCCCCTCTATCTCCTCTGTGAACACCTCTTTGAATCTCATGTTGAGCTCCTCACACACTTCCCGGTCATTTCTTGTGACCTCCCCTCCTATATTTCTCAGCCTGATCACCTGGTCCTTGACTGTTGTTCTCCTCCTGATGAGGCTGTACAGCAGCTTTGGGTCAGATTTGGCTTTCGCTGCTATGTCATTCTCGTACTCTCTTTGGGCCTCCCTTCTGATCTGTGCATATTCATTTCTGGCTCTACGACTGCTCTCCTTATTCTCCGGGGTTCTTTGCCTTCTGTACCTCTTCCATTCCCTTGCACACTTGGTTTTGGCTTCCCTGCACTTTTGGGTGAACCATGGGCTCATCCTGTCTTTTTCACTTCTCCTGTTACCCTTTTGTATAAACCTCTCCTAAGCTTCCTTGCAAATTGTTGTCATATATTCCATCATCTCATCTACTGACTTCCCTGCCATCTCTCTGTCCCACTGAACTTCGTGCAGGAAGTTCCTTATGCCCACATAGTCACCTTTCTTGTAGTTTGGCTTCATTCGTGCAGCCCTTCCTGCTTCCTCCTTCACTTGTAACTATACTATGTATTCGAAACTTAGAACCATATGATCACTGGCCCCAAGGGGGCTTTCATGTGTGATGTCCTCAATATCTGCACTACTCAGGGTGAATACTAGGTCCAGTCTCGCTGGTTCGTCCTCTCCTCTCTCTCTGGTAGTGTCCCTTACGTGTTGGTACATGAGATTTTCCAGTACCACCTCCAGCATCTTAGTCCTCCACGTTTCTTGGCTCCCATGTGGCTCTAAGTTCTCCCAATCGATTTCCTTATGGTTGAAGTCACCCATGATCAGCAGCTTCGCCCTGCTCGCACGAGCCCTTCTGGCCACTTCTGCCAGTGTGTCAATCATCGCACTGTTTCTCTCATCATACTCTTGCCTTGGCCTCCTGCTGTTCTGTGGTGGGTTATACATCACTGCAATTACCACCCTGGGACCTCCAGACTGTAGCATTCCTACTATGCAATCCCCTGCTTCTCCTCTGTCTCCTCTCTCCAGCTCGTGTATGTGTGTGTGTGTAAGGAAACACTTCGAAATGTTTCCGCCCCACCGGGAATTGAACCCTGTGAGTCTTGTGATGGGTGAACCATTGAGCGTTATGTTAAGTGGAACACTTGTGGCTCTGTTTCCAAACTGTATGAAGTAGGTCTTGTCAGTATTGAGAGTAAGCTTATTAGTCGTCATCCATGTTGTTATTTTCTGTAATTCGGCATTGACGGTGTTGACCAGTATGACTGGATTTGTGTGAGAGAAGACATATGTTGTATCATCTGCAAATAATATGGGTTTGAGTAGTTGTGATGCATTCGGTAGGTCATTGATGTAAATGAGGAATAGGAGTGGACCCAGGACACTTCCTTGAGGGACTCCGACTGTAATTTGTTGTGTGGAAGAGTTCGCTCCATTTGTGTACACGTATTGGCTTCTGTTACTAAGGTATGACTTTAGGTAGTTGAGTGAGTGACCTTTTATACCATAGTGTGCTAATTTTGTGAACAGTAAATCATGGTCGTCTCTATGAAAAGCTTTGCGTAGGTCAATGAAGATTCCCAGTGGGACCTCTTTCTTCTCAAGTGCAGTGTATATTAACTCTAGCATGTGTATAATGGCATCATTTGTGCTCTTGTTGGTCCTGAATCCAAACTGACAGGGGTTGAGTACGTTGTGTGAGACGAGGTAGGAATAGATCTGTCTATGAATTAATTTTTCGAGGATTTTAGAAAGCAGTGGTAAATTAGATATTGGTCTATAAATATTCAAGTCTGTTTGATCACCTCCTTTGTGGATCGGGGTGACCCTTTCTATTTTAAGAATTGCTGTGAAGGTAAAGGTTTCAATTCATTTATTAAAGAGTGTTGCAATAATTGGTGAC
>WNWK01021910.1:0-33408 GCA_009830355.1 Cherax destructor | reverse complement strand
CTCATGTTGTGCTGGTCACTACACCATCACTCAGTGTTGTGCTGGTCACTACACCATCACTCAGTGTTTGCTGGTCACTACACAATCACTCAGTGTTGTGCTGGTCACTACACCATCACTCAGTTTTGCTGGTAAATACACCATCACTCAGTTTGTGCTGATCCACCCCTAGTAGACAGCCTTGTTGTTCCATAGACAACCTTGTTGCCCATGGACAGCCATGCTGTCTGCTGTGGCAAAATGTTGCCCCCCAGCTGAGTTCATATTTAATGCTTGTGCTGCCCTCTGTAGGCCTATATCCCACGTCATTTTTGCCCCACCATGTTCCTTCCTCACTTGTCCAGGCAGCCTAGAGTCAACAAGGTCTACTCCTCTCTCCCTTCCTGGCTGGCCCACTTGGGCCATGGCCACTAACACACCCCGGAAATCACCCTTCAAAAATAAAGTAGAAGCCCCAAAGCCTTATCATTGCATTCCCCTACCAAGAACCAAAACAATAATCATGTAAACAATGGGAAGCCGTAAAGGGTGGACGGCTGATGTTCCCCGGAGAGGGAAGGAAGAGGAAGAAGTCATCTTCACTTCATCACCCCACACAAGAAGCATCTTCTCCCCCAAAAAGTTATCCTGATGTTGTGTCCGAGAAATGGCCCCACTGACCTAGCACAGCGCCCCATGCTGTTTCTCAGTCAGTGCTCAGCCTGCCAGAAATGTTCTGCTGTTGTTGTTCAACTCAGCACTGCTATTTCAACAAGTCGGGAGGTGAGTTTGTGGTGTTTTCCCCAGTGGGGGAGCATGTCTCCCCCGGTGTTGTGGGTGGGGAGGGGGCGGGGGCCCCTGTTTTCTCACCATACCCCCCGGGCCCCAGTGTACCCCAACACACCCACTCACTGTTCCCACTCCCCTGCCGTGTTCCTCTGAATTTTCCTTGTGAATTCTTGCCAGAGCTGTGTATCCGGTGATCACCAAGCCATGTGGATCTACAAGCTACTTGATCACCGGGCCATGGATCACGCCTGTGATCAGCAAGCCACGTGGGGTGTGACCAGCCATGGGGGGTTGCCGATCCGCCATGCGGGGTCTCATCCACATCACAATGCTCCCGGACTCCACACTCACTCCATGTCACCCATGACACCCGGGGCCCGTCACTTCACTGATTTTACTGCAATGTCACCCCATAAACCCCCATCAAGGCGCTACCCAGAACGTCACCTGGCGAGGGACCGATGTTTGTCTGATGTCATTTTATATGTCACCCTATGACTTTCCATCATGAGTCACTCCAGGACGCCACCGCAACGTCACCCACGAGGTTGCTGGACGTCACTGTGATGTCACCCATGACATCACATGACGCCCCCCTGATATCACCCATATGATGTCCCGAGTGCTGTAGTTTCACAGTGTGCATTTTATTTTTTTATTTTCAGAAGTGTGAGAGAAGATATAAACGAGTGTTCATAATTCCTCTCAGTCAGTATTCTCACATGTTCAAGCATTGTTTTGTGCCGTTTTTACACAGAAACCTTTTGCTTAGTAAGCTGTTGTACCACATGTGCAGTTGTGTAGTTTTATTTTGATGGGTTTGCAGAGATAAAGGTAGCCAATGGAAACCTAGGATGGTTGGAACTGGTTTTAACTGGTCTGTGAGGGGAGATACCAGTGCCCCCTGTACTTTCAGGTCTAAGGCGGGAAGTGAGAGAGAGGCCTTTTGAGAGCACTCACATGGGCGGGTGTCTGACGTCCCACGAAAAAAGGGACCAGACATATAAGGCTAGGATTACTTATAATACATACACAAGTGTATACATATTACTGACATGACAGCTTGGCCATTTAGATGCCCCGGTAATTTTACAGCTCTATAGACTGAACAGGCAGGTGGCACTTGGGGTGAACCTATACAATAGCAAAAAACAAATGACTTGGAACTAATCAAGAAAATTATAACAGGATTGAATTTACTGAAAAAGTAGTAATAACTAATCTTACTATACACTTCTAAGTTAATGGTTCTTTTTAGAGAGAAATTTTTAATGGATCTTGAGATAATGTAATTGTAATGGGTCTTGATGTAATTTATAATGCATTATATATTATATTACAATTACAATTTCTAAAATCCAAATGATAAAAATCGATCATCGATTTGCATTCATGACACTTTTGAGGGGAAAAAAAAAGGGGAACCAAATAAAAAACAAAAACAAAAAGTTTATGGATATTGAACATCTGATAACAAAACACATAGTCGCACACTTTCTCTTAACTCTATTATCTAATTATACCGGCTATTTACATTTAACCCCAATTCTGCTAGAGTAAGATTTACATATGCAGAATGGTTATCATCTCTGGGTGGATCAAAATCTTTGTAATTGGCAACTCATACCTAGGTTGATGAGCTTCTACATGGGTATTTACACAAGAAACTTGAGGATTTCTCAATACTTGTCATATACGCAAGGAGTAACAACATTCAGGTAGATTCTCTGGCTCACTACTAGAAGTCGAAGGTACAGGGTCAGACGGATTATCATTGTCAGTCACAACAGTCTGGTTGTCGGACTTCGTCTTCGTCACATACTAACTTCATATGATCTAAATGTGATTCTTTACACTGACCCGTACTAATTTCTCTAACTTTATACTTATTGCCATTGATATGTTGACTACTCGATATGGGCCAACAAACTTTTGGTCTAGTTTAGGCATTGCAGAAGTTTTATTAAAGTTAGTGATCATTATTTCGAACCTACTTTAATTTTAGTCGGTTTAGCTCTGAGAATTAGTTACTCTAGTAAATTATGCTGTTGACTTATGAAGCGTTTCCACGGATTCTTCTGAAAACACTCTGAGATTGGCTGGTACGAGTTGCTATGAAATCATCAGGATTATAAGACGGTTTTGGATTAGAATATAGCAACTCATAAGGCAAACGCTTGTCAACACCATACAAGGCATAATGTGGCGTATCACCTATAGAAGCATTAAAAGCAGAATTTATTGCACACTGAACATCGGGTATAACTTCATCCCAGGTTGAACTATTGGGATTGACAGTTGCTCGCAAGACATCAAGTACTTTTTTATTAGTTCTTTCTGCTAAACCATTGCTAGCAGGATGGTGGGGAACAATGATTGATTTAGTAATTTTATACAAAGCACATAGGTTTTCTAGAATCTCGTTACAAAACTCATTCCATTATCAGACACTAAGGATTTAGGGGTGGAAATGTCTACAGATTATACTTTCCCTTTTAAATGCTTTGGCTACTGTTTCGGCAGTCTTATCTTGGGGAAAAAAAGGTAAACCATAACATGTTTATTCAACAAATTTTAAATCTTTAACTTTACTGGGGTCAAAAATCCATGCTTGCTACAAAAAAAATTTTGGAAAGGCCAAAAAAGTATTTTCAATCTGGTTTGTTTAATAGAATGATCCATACCAGGTGAACACCTGGTGCATCGTGAACTAGCTGTAAGGCTACTTTCACTAGTGACTGAGGAATTAAACTGGTATACACGTCTACTAGGTGTTCCCAGCTCGGTTATGCGATACAATAATTCTTGGTTCATAACAAAGTCACTGATAGGTGCTGGTGGCTTCACAGTAAGAATAAGATCTTCCTGAGAGGAATCGAATCACACCAGACCACATGGGATCTGTTTTGGAAATTCTTACATCCTCAACACTAAACAGAGGATCAGCAGTTACTACACTGACATGATGCGAAAAAGCATCAGCAACTACATTTGACTTGCCAGGTTAAATGTTCAAAGGTAGGGTTGAACTCTTGGATAGTCAAAGACCATCTGGCTAGTCTTCCAGTAGGTTGTTTATTCTGGAATAATGGTATTAGAGGTCATGATCTGTCAAGACATGGACAGGGTACTGATATATTATGTCTCGGAAGTGTTTTAAAAGACCACACTATTGCTAAGGCTTTTGCTCAGTTACTGTGTAATTTCGTTCAGCCTTGTAAGGACTCAGCTAGCAAATGCAACTGCATTGTATTTACTATTGATCTTCTGTCCAAGAACTGCACCAATGCCTATTGAACTAGCATTAGTAGTTAAGTAGAAAGGCTTTGTAAATTCTGGGAATTTCAGGATTGGAGCAGAAGTTAATCTTTCTTTCAAGTTTTGAAATGCTTTTTTTGACTGAAGGTCCAAACAATGGAGTTTCTTTTTTTAAGCAACCTCAGTTAGAGGAGCTGCTATCGAGGAAAAATTGGCAATGTATGATCTATAAAAGCCTGCTGCCCACAAAGGATCTTACAGCATCAGCAGTTTTGGGAGTTGGAAAATTCAATACTGCATGTACTTTACTTTGGTCAGTCGTAACCCTCTAGGAGTGACTATGTGACCCAGAAACTTAATTTCTGATCTGAAAATTGACATTTAGACAGTTTGATCTTAGATTGGCTTCTTCAAGCTTACTCAGCACCGTCTCCAGTCTTTCTAAATGCTTATCTACATCCTCGACATAACAATTACGCCATCTAAGCATACCATTAGTTCTTTGCCCATGAGGCCTCTAAAGATATTGGTCATGAGCCTTGAGAATGTCACAGGTGAGGACGTAACCAAATGCCATACAAAGGAAATGATAATGACCTATAGGTCACCAACAGGAAGTGAGGAAACGATATGGGATAGTTTTTGGTTTAACTTCCTAAAATCAATCACTGGGTGCCAAGTACCGTCCTTAGGTACTTAGGATCAAGGGCGCATTCCAGGGTGAGTTACTAGGTGGATAACACCACCTTTAATCATCTGGTTGATTAATTCATCTGCAACAGCAACTTGTGAATGCGGCATTCTGTACGCAGGTACATAAATTGGTCTGGTACCAGGTTGAAGTGGGATACGATGGGACAATAGGTTCATTATACCCATCTTCTCACCTGGTAAGGCAATTGCTTTACAGTGTTTATTCAACAAATTCAACAACCGTTCGACTTCGTCTGGGAAGTCAGTGGGAGCCAAGTCTTTCTTCTACTTGTGGAATAGATTGATCTGGTGAAGTGGATGGATCCTCCCCGGTTGAAATAGCACCGACCCACTGGTCAGGTGACAACTCATCCCCAACCCAAACAGGGTAAGGATAGTGAACAAGGTCAACAATATTGGTATTGGCCTGAGTTGAACACTGACCTCAAGGTATTAGCGACAAGCAGGAATATCTTACTGTCTTGGACATAGTAGGGATCGCTCAACAAATAAACCCTTTACTCTGCAGGAATCACTGTCGACTAGGACATTATCACCATCTGGAACATGAGGGACAACAACAGACACTCTAGTGAGGGCACTAGCTGCTACAGAGGTATCTTTCTGCAGACGGCAAGTGACGTCGACAAGAGATGGCATTACTAATGGAGAAACTACTACTTGAACTAGTCGGCATTGCAGAGATAGACTCAGCACTCAAGGCTGTCCGGGATACCTCTGGCACCTGAGCTGGCTGGGCACTATCTTGCATGTCTAAAATTGTTGGGGGTGGAACACAGACTGGGGTGACAGGATTTCCAGTGCCTGACTGCTTGGTAATGCTACTAGATAACGCATCTTCTTGCAAGGACCTAATCCGATCTGTAAACTCTGTAGCTGTATGGTAGACCTCGGATCCAAGTTGGTAACCCCAAAATGGTACAACTAAGTCATCGATTTGTGCATGCCATCGGTAAGGATCAAGCACAATTTGGAAATCTCTCATGGCAGCAAATCCGAGTAGAAGGTCACCAAGGTAACTAATCTTATCAATGACAAGGAAGGAAGCAGTTAAATCTCTACCTTGGAGGGAGAAAGAAAGAGAAGTCCGACCTCTGACACGTAAGTGAGAACCAGCCACACCATTAAGGGAGGACACACGAGTTGGTTCTATGAGGAGGACATGTTTTAGCTGCTTATCCCTAAGCAAACTAGACCTGATGATAATGACTTGTGCACCAGAATCCATAAACACATGGACGGGCTCACCATACACGGATGCTTCTACTAAAGGACCCATAGTTGCATTGGAACTAATATGCAAACAAGAGGGCGGATTTTCATCAGTAAAGGTTTCTTCCACATCATCTCCAAAATTATCATCATTTAGTGGAGTTACATCAGTAAATATCTCTTCTATCTCATCTATAGGATTGTCATCATCCACTACTGGAGTGGCATCACCGAGATCCTCTCCATCGAGATCACACAGAGCCTTGAAGGAATTTTGGATTGGGATGGAGTACTCGGTATCTCCCGACTGTCACCACGGGACGGGTTGACTGGGGCACTCGGATTCCCCCGAATTAGAAGACTGCGCTTGGTTCTAGATATTAGGCTGAGAACCACAGCCTCTATTACCTCTCCTGTTTCTTCTATAGGAGTGGCCATGGAAGGATCTAGGATACCCACGGTTATTTAGAGCATTACAATCAGACGTATCATGACCATGTATCCTATGATAAGTGCAATATGGTAACTATGATTGGGGCTCTTCAACAGTATGACATTTCTTAGGAGCATTATCAGGACAGTTTACTGCGATATGTCCTCTGTAACCACAGTTGTAACAGGTACGTCTGCTATGGTCACTATAGGTGCTAAATTGCTACGAGCATACTGACTTTTACACTCCCTTTGATGATAAACGAGAGCGATAGTTACTGGGATTTTGCCTTGTTGCACAAACGACAGGTGGGGCTGAGTGCTGCAGTTCAGGTAATGCAGATTGCACAGACCTATGGTGAGGAAACGTTCCAGCAGGACACAAATCACGCACATGCCCAAGAGCTTCAAGTGGTTCCACATTGACTGTTAGGGATTTGCATTATAAGCATACACAGATGCAGTGGCATCAACTGCTTAATGGCGTCGAAAGTTGCAAATTTACCAAATGACCAAGCGTCCATTATATGCCCAGAAGGGAAGAAAGTTGAGGTTTGAATCCCCATCACAAACGACGATAGGAGGGGTTAAATGGAGCAATTGATACAACTTTTCATCTGGCCTAGGGACTGCCACATTCTCTGCAGCTGGCGACGTAGCCAAGGATTCTTTTGCCATAGTAATAAGGTGTTCCTCTGATGGAGGACTTTCACAGCCTTGCCCTTGAACGAATGGCAAGAAACCAGTCATCAAGATTTTCTGGTTACCATTAAAAAGTGGTAACGCATCAAGGGGGTCTTGAGAGTAACTAAAAGAACGAGGAGTCTTGGGTAGTTCGTCAGTCGAGGGATTTTTAATAAGCTGGCCTACATGAGCGTCATTGCCTTGACTGGCAGCAAACAGTTGGTTATCACTTGAATTTACTTGAGACATACTTCAGGCAAATGAACAAGAATTTAAAGAAGAAAATAACGCAAGTATACAGCACAATATAGCTTAACTGGTATTAACGATTTTAACTATCTGCATAAGTAAGAATAATTCCACAATAAACACTTAAGAAAAGATAACTCACTGGGAATTCACTTGGCAAGAAAATTAACACCTCGATATTAAAAAAATCTTACTTTAACTTGAATTAACTGCAAGGTGAGTTTTCTTTACTTAAATTTCAACAAAAATTGCAACAAATTAAAAGAATTCAATGCACAAATAATTAAAAGAAAATTCAATAATGGTTATGGCAAGAGCAACAATCTGATGAAACAAATCACTAAAAAGGAGAATTGCACAAAACAATTGAATTATTCACTGGCAACAAATTAAAGTTACTTTACCCTTAAATCACTGAGAAAGTTCACTGAAATATTAACTAATTACTTTTAGAAGAATGACAAGTTACTTGAACACTTAGCAAACACAATAAAAATTAATGAAAGCAAAACTGAATAATGTAAAAGTTAAATTGCACAAAATCAGTTTCAGGAATTATCAATAGTCAAAATTGCACTGGGGAAAATTTTGTAACACAGGAAATAAAGATATTAGGAATAAATTAGTTTGAACACTCTTACTCTTAATTGCAAGCAAAGCAAGGTAACTCAATGAAACAATTCACTAAGAACACCTTTGACTTTAATCAAACTTAAGAGTGAATTTGTTCAAACAACACTTGAAAACAAATGAAAATTATTGAAAAGAAAAATTTTAACACTTACAGGAGCTGGAGTACAATAACATCAAAGGTACATAACTGTTGGACTTACAGTTCACAAAGTTATTCTAGGACTTGTTTGGTATGATAATCTATATAAATATTATTAGGTACTGCCCACAGAAGGTATGATAATGTGTTATGTGGAAGTAAAACAAATGAGACACTGGCATAGAAAATAATAGCTCAATTAGTAATACACACTGAATTAAAATGGTAATTCAATAACAAGGGAAGAACAAAAAAAATTGTATGTAGTTACTATGACAAACAAAGTTAATTACACAATTAAAAATGAACAAGGGGAAGGACTGAATAATAACTCTGGGATAGAACACTTGATGGAACACAAAAATTAACAAGAAAACACAGGGACAATGCTGGAGAAAAAAAATTAAATTCTTGTAAAATACTACTAAGCAGAATATTGGAACACAACAATAATAAGGGAGATAACACAAGGGATAGCTGATTTAAAATACACACAATACTCAGTAAAAAAATTATACTTACTGCATATGTGGTAAACACAACACAATTAAAATAAAATATGACACATTAATTAGTCAGCAACGATACTAGTAAATTCAAAAATTAAGTAAGGTAAGAGTTTTAACACATAACACTGGCTAGGTTAAAATCACAATCCCAGGATAACACAAAGTTCACGATAATTAGCAAAACTGTCTCAAGCACTCGCAATTGTCTCTAAATTATCTGAAAAAAAAAACAGAACACAGTAATTGTCTCTAGGCTGTAGAACGTTTTTATCAGTGGTTGGAGCTGGAGTAAGGTGGATGGTAGTGGAGATTCTCGTCTGCGCTGTGGTCGGCTGCTACTCACACTTGTGGAGAAACTTGGAGAATTTGTGCATAAATGAAGAACTACGAATCTAGGCTTTAGATCGTTGGCACACAGGTACGAAGAACGCACTCAGGACTCTCGACCAGATTCGTAGCCAATAAAATGCTTGCAGGACCCAGTTAAGGGTGAAAATAATCCACACTTGATGCTTTGTGTGGGTGGGTAGACGCTCTCACATGGTTACTGGCATCAGCCTCGCCTGTGGCTTGACCCGCTTATACTCATCACATGAATTTAAGCCAGGGCTGCTTGGAACAACCCAGAATACCACAGGGATGGTATTGGCACTCAAAACAGCGATGCACTGGAACACAAAGACGACAGGAATTACTGGGGACTCAAGTGGCTTGCTGGATTGCTTCTCAGACAGCTGGGTTGGCTTGCTGGCTTAGTTTAGACCTTTCACACAGGTTGACTGGCTTGGAATCTTGTAATTATGATCACAGCAGGATTAGTACGCTAGCTTGAGCCTAGGCTGACGTAACTGGATGGGTGGCTTGGAGTTGTGGCTTAGACACAAGGCACTCTTCCCTCACAAACTGGCTTATCCCATACTTAATTTTCAAAACCCGGGTCTACCCCTCGTAGATTTTAACAAATAAGAGATAAAGCACTTAGCTGACTAGGAGATATTGTAGACAGGCTGACGGATGTTGACTTAGTGGTGGTAGCGTGGGTAGGCTGACACGCTGACACACAAGATATCTGCTGGCTTGGTAGACTTTATCTCTCTAGAAATCCATAATCGAAGGAATTACGACCCACTGCTGCACACCATTTATCATGATGACTTTGCCAATGGAAACACTAGGATGGTTGGTAACTGGTATATTAATGGGTCTGTGAGGAGATATACCAGTGCCACTTCTGTACTCATCTAGGTCTAAGGCGGGAGTGAGAGAGAGGCCTCTGACATAGCACTCACATGGTGCGGGTGTCTGACGTCACACGTAACAAACGGACCAGACATATAATGGCTAGGATTACTTATAATACACTACACAAGTGTATACATATTACTGACATGACAGTTTCACGTGTGTCCTATGTAGCACCTGTGTGTTACTTTGTCACCCTGTGTGACCCACGTCCCGCGCGCTTGACAGCTGACATTTGTCAAGTCCAGGCATCAGTTACAAGCATCCAAGCGCCCTGTACAGAAAGCTCTTATTGTTCGCTGCTTGTAGATGCCTTTGCTGAATCGTACCTGCGACGATTCTCCCATCGAGACCGTTCCACTTCACCTCCTAGACCGTCAGTCCAGTTATTTGTAGATGACCAGTTTGGGGATGCTTACACTGCCCTCTGCTGTAACTTCTACTGTCGAGAGATGACACTCGTCAAGCCGCAGTTAAGCCTGTCGGCAGGCGACTGTCAGCCTCGTGTCACAGCTTCAGTGAGCAGCCTGCACAAAGTTGATGTCACTTTGACTGCTAGCCCACTCACTGCAGTATGGTGTATACTGTTATGACCTCAAGATGTTTCGCCGAGTCGTCCCTGTCACGACTCACTCCACACTCACTAGCAGCGACAGCTCCAGCGACAGTACCAGTCGAGGAATGTCCTCCTGAGTCGCTTGCCTGAAGATGTCCTGCCCAGTTGCGACTACTGACGATGCCTCACTCGAGGGCACCAGCAGGTTGTGCCCCAGGTTGAGTGAACCCTGCAGCGACTACTACAATGTCTGCTTCACCTCCCAGAGGAGACCGTACCCTGTTACATCACAGCTCAGCCGCAGCTTGTCTCCCGTGTTGCATTATGTGTCCAGACACAGGAAGGCATGCAGTGCTGCATCGACGCTCACTGCCTTAGACCACAAAGCACACCTTTTTTTCTTCCCTCTCTGGAGGAAGTTTTTTTTCTATGTCCATATGTTTATGTATATATGTTTTTCTTTCGTGTTCTGTGACCTGCTCTTGCGAGAGAGAGACCAAGTTTTTTTTTACTGCCAGGCATGATCAGGGACGACCATGGGCACGTGGCCGAGTGATACAGACAGCCTTGCTGTCTGCATAGAAGGCCATGCTGTCTGCCTGCCGAGCATATGCTGTCTGCCAGCTGAGTTCATATTTCGTGCCATTCTTGTCCTGCCCTCTGTAGGCCTATACCCCACGTCACTTTGTTCCACCATGTTCCTTCCTCACTTCTCGTCCAGGCAGCCTAGAGTCAACAAGTGGCCATGGCCACTAACACAGCCTGTGTACTCACCCTTTATTACAAATAAAGTAGAAGCCTCCGAAGCCTTATCATTGCATTCCCGCTACCAAGAACGACACAATAATCATGTAAACACCATCACTCAGCATTATGCTGGTCACTACACCATTACTCAGTGTTGTGCTTGTCACTACACCATCACTCAGTGTTGTACTGGTCACTACACCATCACTCAGTGTTGTGCTGGTCACTACACCATCACTCAGTGTTGTGCTGGTCACTACACCATCAAATTCAAATTGTTTATTTCTAGTAATATACAAAGTGGGGTGTACTTATAATTATACATTTTATGAAGTAGATATTACATGATGGCAATAATATGCCTAGGTATGCCTAGGCTTTTCAGGCAGTCTTATAAGAACATAAGAACATAAGAAAGGAGGAACACTGCAGCAGGCCTGTTGGCCCATACTAGGCAGGTCTTTCACAATCCGTCCCACTAACAGAATATTTGCTCAACCCAATTTTCAATGCTACCCAAGAAATAAGCTTTGACAATTCTACCCACTCATGCGAGTCCCACTCAAATCCAACCCTCTCACTCATGAATTTATCCAACCTAAATTTGAAACTACCCAAGGTCCTAGCTTCAATAACCCTACTAGGCAGACTGTTCCACTCATCAACTACCCTATGATAGGTCTTACTCAATAGCGACACAATTATTATACAGATAGTAAGGTTAGGTAATTGTAGTGATTAACTAGGTTTACAAAATTGAGGTACTGGAATTTAAATATTTAAGAAGTTAACAATTAGTTTATATATTAATGGTAAGGAGATGTATTGGCATAATACAGTTTCTATATTGGAGTGTCTAATATAACGAAGGTTATTTGGCATTTTGGAGGTGTGGGAATGCAATGATAACGTCTTCGGAGGCTTCTACTTTATTTGTATAAAGGTGCGAGGACACAGGCTGCATGTTCTGTGGCCATGGCCCGGCGGGCCATGCGCCTTGCGAGGGACGGAGGAGTTAGGCCTGTTGACTGACTGATGTCTAGGTGCCAAGTAAGGGAGAGGCAGGGTGTCACAGACTGACTTGGGGTATGCCCACAGGCTTGCCCTCTGGCAGAAACTATGGGAACTAGCATGGCGCGAAATATGAACTCACCTGGCAGACAGCATGGCTGTCTATGCAAACAGCAAGGCTGTCTACATCGCTCGGCCACGCACCCATGGTCGACCCGACCATGTCTGGCAGTAAAAAAAACTCTGGTCTCTCTCTCGCAAGAACAGGTTACAGAACACGAAAGAAAAATACATATATACATAAACATATGGACATAGAAAAAACTTCCTCCAGAGAGGGAAGAAAAAAAAGGTGTGCTTCGTGGTCTAAGGCAGTGAGCGTCGATGCAGCACTGCACACCTTCCTGTCTGGATACATACTGCAACATGGGAGACATATCTGCGGCTGAGCTGTGACGTAACAGGGTACGGTCTCCTCTGGGAGGTGAAGCAGACATCATAGTAGTCACTGCAGGGTTCACTCAACCTGGGGCACAACCTGCTGGTGCCCTTGAGTGAGGCATCGTCAGTAGTCGCAACAGGACAGGACTGGCAAGCAACTCAGGAGGACATTCCTCGACTGGTACTGTTGCTGGAGCTGTCGCTGCTGGCGAGTGTGGAGTGAGTCGTGACAGGGACGACTCGGCGAAACATCTGGAGGTCGTAACAGCATACACAATACTGCAGTGAGTGGGCTAGCAGTCAAAGTGACATCATCTTTGTGCAGGCTGCTCACTGAAGCTGTGACACGAGGCTGACAGTCACCTGATAACAGGCTTAACTGTGGCTCGATGAGTGACATCTCTCGACAGTAGAAGTTACAGCAGAGGGCAGTGTAAGCGTCCCCAGACTGGTCATCTGCAATAACTGGACTGACGGTCTAAGAGGTGAAGTGGAATGGTCTCGATGAGAGAATCGTCGCGGGTACGATTCAGCAAAGGCATCCATGAGCGGTGAACAATAAGAGCTTTCTGTACAAGGCGCTGACTGACCTGGACTGACAAATGTCAGCTGTCAAGCGTGCAGGGCGCGGGTCACAGCGAGTGACAAAGTAACACACAGGTGCTACATAGGACACACGAGAAACTGCACACATACTGCACATATGGTACAACATAGCTTACTAGCAAATGACACTTTTCTGTATAAAAATCGTTAATCAGCAATACACGAACATGTGAGAATACTGACTGAGAGGAATAATGAACACTCGACTTATATCTTCTCTCAAACTTCTCGAAAATAATGAAAATAAAATGATCACTGTGAAACTTGAACACTCAGGACATCATGTGGGTAATGTCTGGCATGACATCGCGAGTGACGTCAGCAGACGTCGCGAGGAACATCAGGCAACATCGTAGGTGACATCGCAAGGTGACGTTCTGGAGTGACGTGATGATGGATGTCATGGGGTGACATCGCGAAGTGACATCAGTGGAGTGACGTCGTGGAGTCAGCAGCCTCGTGACATCAGCAGCATGGTGGTGACGTCATGGGTTGATGTGGGCGCAGACCACAGCACGTGGCTTGCTGATCCACATGGCTTGTAGATCCACGTAGCTTGTAGATCCACGTGGCTTGTAGATCCACGTGGCTTGTAGATCCACGTGGCTTGCTGATCCATGTGGCTTGGTCACACATGGCTTCGAGTGGCCTCGACACTCGGATACACAGCTCTGGCAAGAATTCACAAGGAAATTCACAGAAAACAGCAGAGGGAGTGAGTGCAGTGAGTGGAGTGTGTGGCGTACATTAGGGCGGGTGTGTATGGTGAGAGACAGGGCCGCAGGCCTACCTCCCTCACCCACAACACACGAAGAGACACGCTCACACTGGGAAATCACCACAAACTCACCTCTGAAGTGCTGAAATAGTTGTGCTGAGCTGAACAACAACAGCAGAACATGCTGGCAAGGCTGAGCACATGACTAAGAAACAGCATGGGATGCTGTGGATTGAAGTCAGTGATGTCATTTCTCGGAGAATTCAACAAATTTTGGCCTGAATCCTGCTTGTACCTGTGTCTGGATGCTGAGATTTGCAGACACGACATCAGGATAACTCGTTGAGAGACATATGCTTCTTGTGTAGGCTGATGAAGTAAAGACAAACTTCAGTCCTCTTCCTCCCCTCGCGGGCAAACACAACTGCTGCGAGGCACCGCTGTCACCATTTATAACGACGGTTATTTGGCGTTTTGGAGGTGTGGGAGGTGCGAGTACACAGGCTGCGTGTTCCTTGGCCATGGCCCGGCGGGCCATGCACCTTGCGAGGGACAGAGGAGTTAGGCCTGTTGACTGACTGATGTCTAGGCGCCAAGTGAGGGAGAGGCAGGGTGTCGCAGACTGACTTGGGGTATGCCCACAGGCTTGCCCTCTGGCGGAAACTATGGGAACTAGCATGGCGCGAAATATGAACTCAGCTGGCAGACAGCATGGCTGTCTATGCAGACAGCAAGGCTGTCTACACTTAGGCAAACTAATGACTAGCTTAAGAATTATGAAGCATAGTTGTATTAGAATTTTGGTTAGTCCTGTGCAAATTAAGGGGAATCACAGATATCAATAAGTGTATTTTGCTGTGGATATGTGCAAGATAAAGTAGTTTTCATGTGGTTAGCTACTGGTTGGGTGCGTAAGTGAGATAAGATATTTTTTTAACGGTGCTTTTGAAAATGGAGGTTGTGTCTGCAGTTCTAGAGTTTTCAGGCAGGGAGTTCCAGATTTTAGGCCCTTTTATGCGCATTGAATTTTTGTATAGATTTAGTCGGACACGGGGAATGTCAAAGATATGTTTATGTCTGGTATTATGTCTATGGGTCCTGTCACAACTGTCAAGAAAGTGTTTTAGCTCAGGGTTAAAGTTGGAATTAATGGTTCTGTAAATGTAGATAGCAGAGTAGTAAGTATGGATGTTCTGAACAGTGAGTAGGTTTAGGTCTTTGAAGAGTGGGGGTGTCTAGCATTGGATTGTGTGATTAATTCTTACTGCGGCTTTTTGTTGGGTCATTATTGGCTTTAGGTGGGTAATTGCTGTTGATCCCCATGCACAAATGGCATATGTGAGGTAGGGATAGATGAGTGAATAGTATAGTGTGAGTAGGGCTGATTGTGGTACATAATACAGTATCTTAGAGAGGATCCCACAGTTTTGGACACTTTCTTTGTTATGTGTTGGATATGGGTGCTGAATTTCAGGCTGCTGTCAAGGTGAAGTGTTTCCCCACACCACCGCCTGTATATAAGACAGAACAAATTAGTACTGGAACAAAGTGACCTAAAATAGTGGAGCATTAGTTAACATAACGAACATACTAGTGGAAATACGTTTCCGTAGGGGCTATCAGATGCTTAGGTACACACAAGTTACATTGAAATATTGTAAGCTATCCCGGATTGTTGATATCATATAGACGGGATAACATTCAGGAATACTTGAGAAACGTGTGAAGGGGTCCTGGGAGAGAGAAAAAAGAAGGGTTTCATGTTATTTATGCTTGTCTGAACACCATGCATCCCGTGCAAACGTAAATAATGCTTCCCAAACGACAATGATCTAAAGAAATGCTTCTGGACTTGCAACAAGGATATAGAACTTTGGACAGGGTTCAGGAAAGTACTAATTAGGAGGGTGCTAACCAGAAGTAATCAGGACACGGGGCTTCTCTTGGATGGTCTATCTGAAATATACACGGGGAAGACAAGCAATTACGGGAGTAGGAAGACAACAAACTCATGGGGAGACTCACTCACAACGTGAGTGCAAAAAGAAAAAAAAAGACATTGATAACAATGTTTAGAATATACAAATTCCAGTAGATGACTTGGGTTTGAATTAGTAGACTCGCTGGAAGACGTTCTGAAACCAGAATAGCGCCCATAACCCCCCTTCCACACACACACATACAGCCTCCAACCCTAATATACAGATTCGCCCACAGACCTTACTAGACTCCATTACAGACTCTGCCACAAACACCACTACAGATTTAGTAGCACAGGAGTCTGTTCCAATCACTGCCAACGAGTTGGTCCCAACCTGGATACAATAATATACGTTCATCAAAAAATCAACTGTGCCGGCATTACGCCTTAGAAACCTGCAGATATGAACCAACTGGAAAAAGAAATGGTATGTGAGTATTACCACCCAAGGAAATGCCATACCTCGTGAATACAGGAGTATGTCATTCCAATACCTGCACACACTTCCACCCTAAATTGTGCAATGAATCAATAAATGAGAGACATTACTATGATGCAAACTGTCTGGTATTCCATGTGAAGGGAACGAGGCTTATAAGGCAACATGAACGTACAACTGAACATAAAAACTACAACCATGAAGAAAGTAATGATTTTCTAGCGCCAGGAAACGATTCTTTTTTTTTTTAGGAATATATCACTGTCTAGGAACCATCCTAAACTAGAAACAAAGCCAGTGGAGGGCTGACCAGAGCCGCAAATATTGAAGCCATCACAGGCGCCGAGTAACAACACAGTACCGATCATCAGTGTTGTCTCCTCGATGAGTAGAATGCAGTTTGCTGCCATTACAGAAACTCATGTAAAAGGCTACTTTAGCAACGAAATGCGGATTCCTGGGTACAACCTACTCAGAGGGACCGTAAATACAGACCCACTCAGAAGGACCGTAAATACAGACCTAATCAGAAGAAACCATAAATATAGACCTAATCAGAAGAGACCGTAAATATAGACCTAATCAGAAGAGACCGTAAATATAGACCCACTCAGAAGGGACCGTAAATACAGACAACAAGTAGGAGTGGGTTGGTCTGTATGTTACAAGAGTCGCTCATATGCACCAAGTTGAGAGTTACTTAACGATATGGTCGAAGCTCTGGTGGTTAAAATTGAAAATATACATCTAGTTATTGCAACTGCGTATAAACCACCAGTGTCTTGAAGACCTATCAAACCCAGCCCAAAATATACTATTGCTCGAAGACTTCAATCTAAGACACCTAAAATGGACGAATGTGACAAAGACAGTAACAGAAGAAAGACTCCCAGGAGGTAGTTTGGATGCTCAGTCTCACACATCTGAACTATGTACTAAGTTTCTGAAATAAATTCGCCTTATATCAGCAAACAACAGAACCAACCAGACTAGAAAACACCTTATACCTTACATTCACTAATAATGAAGACCTGTTTTAAAACATTATACTGTGGAAGACAGTCATCTCAGACCACATTCTAATAGACCTTAAGATATGCATACCTACTGGCCATAATTAGCAAAACTTACTCATCCATGAGGATATATTCAACAAATTTAGCTACAGGGACATCAACTGGGAACTATTAAATCGCGAGCTGAAATTTGCTGGGAAGACAATGTGATAAACGATGACTTAAATATATCGAGAGGATAATGACAGCAGAAGTATGTTCCCGACTCATACCATTACGGATGAGGAGGAGAAGGTGAAGGTTGGAAAGAGAGAGTTGTAGAGGGCACAACGAAAAGTAACACTGACTAAAGACATAGATAATGTTGAGGTCAAACTGAGTACATCACACGGAGTCCAGGAGACAGAGGCAGCTAAAAACCATAAGTGAAATTGAGCAAAATTCAGATAAAAAACATCTTAATATCGGGTCTTTGATTAGAGGAGACGGGACATAAACTGACGACAACAAAGAAATGAAACACTTAAGTTCCAATACGACTCAGTGTTCAGTGAGTTACTAATAGGCATTACGACTGACGACGCAAATGAGTTCTTCATGAAGGAGACACAAGATGCTGCTGACGTCTCTCTAATTTCTGATAAAACTCCAAACTCACTTGACGTCCAACAAGTCACTGATTGCATGCCCATGCACCCCACCATGCACCCCACCATGCACCCGCCATGCACCCAGCCCCTGCACCCGCCATGCACCCGCCATGCACCCGCCATGCACCCGCCATGCACCCGCCATGCACCCCGCCCAGATGCACCCGCCATGACCTCCATGCACCCGCCATGCACCCAGCCATGCACCCAGCCATGCACCGCCATGCACCCAGTGCACCGATGCACCCCGCCATGCACCCCGCCATGCACCCAGCCATGCACCCCGCCATGCACCCCGCCATGCACCCAGCCATGCACCCCGCCATGCACCCAGCCATGCACCCCGCCATGCACCCCGCCATGCACCCCGCCATGCACCCCATGCACCCGCCATGCACCGCCATGCACGCCATGCACCCACCATGCACCCGCCATGCACCCGCCATGCACCAGCATGCACCCCGCCATGCACCCGCCATGCACCCGCCATGCACCCGCCGCACCCCGCCATGCACCGCCATACCGCCATGCCCGCCATGCACCCTGCCATACCCGCCATGCACCCGCCATGCACCTGCCATACCGCCAGCATAACCATGCACCCACATGCACCGCCATGCACCCAGGCCCGCATGGGTTCGATATGCATCAAGAATTACATAAACCATTATCACGTGCTTTAAATATTTTATGGAAAGGAAGCCTAGACACTAGAGTCATCCCACAGTCATTAAAAACCACTGATAATGACCCACTGCACAAAAGTGGCAGTAAAACAATGGTAACAAAAAGAACTACAGACCAACAGTCCTAACATCCCACATTATCAAATTTTCTGAAAGAGTTTTTAGAAGTAAAATTGCAAACCACTTGGAATCGTAGTATCTTCACAACCCAGGTCGAACTGGGCTCAGAACTGGTCGCTCCTGGGCTCAGAACTGGTCGCTCCTGGGCTCAGAACTGGTCGCTCCTGCCTTTCACAAGTGCTGCACATTACGACATGGTCCTGGATGCTCTTGAAGACAAGCAAAATGCAGACGTAGTATACACTGACTTTTCAAAAGCTTTTAATAAGTGCGACCACGGGGTAACCTCACACAAAATACTTGCAAATAGAATAAATTGAAAATTGGGCAAATGGATATTTAACTTCTTAACAAATAGACCCCAAAAATAATAGTTATCACAGCGAAATTAGTGGCTGCTATATTGAAAAGTTCCGTTCCCCAATACATAGTACTCGCCCCACTTCTCTTCCTCATTTTCATTTCTGACATAGACAGGGACATAAAACATAGCACTGTATCATCCTTTGCGGACTATCCTAGGATTTGTTAGGAAGTGGCAACCATAGAAGTCACAGAGAGCCTCGAAGATGGCATAAACCAAGTCTTCCAGGGGGTCACTGACAACAATATGATGTTCAATGAGGACAAATTTCAGTTACTGCATCATGGAAGAACGGAAGAAATAAAAACAAGATCGGAGTACAAGACAAACTCAAATCTCTCAATAGACCGTAAGTCAAATGTGAGAGACCTGGGAGTGATAATGTCAGATCTCACCTTTAAGGAGCACAACAATGTTATTATCGCAATTGCAAGGAAAATGACAGGTTGCATAACTAGAACCTTCCAAACAAGATGTAGGAGAGATCTAAACAGTGGTTGAGGGTTATGAGTGATAACTGAGGGGGTTCTCGTGGTACTGCTGGCTTCGTTAGCTATACTGACTACCAACAAACACCTGTTGTTCATTATCCACATCAACACCAGATGTCCACGAGAGGTGGGCAGCGGCTACCCACCTGACGCCTTGCAACACTTGGATGCAAAGGATATCTTATTACCCACAACGTGTGTCCCACACCGACATGGTCTGGGACCCAGCCGCGGGGGCGTAGACCCCCGAACTCTTCGGAAACCTGAGCATAATGAATTAGCTCTCTCTCCCCTCTCTCTCTCTCTCTCTCTCTCTCTCTCTCTCTCTCTCTCTCTCTCTCTCTCTCTCTCTCTCTCTCTCTCTCTCTCTGAGGAGTAAGGGTCGGCCTGGGCAGCTTCAACCGTTTCCCCCGTCAAGTGTTGATAGAACAGTGTGACATGGGAGATCCAGCTGCCGGGAGGGACGGAGGGAGGGAGGGTGTTAGGGGGAGGGAGGGGGGGTGTTAGGGAGGGAGGGAGGGTGTTAGGGAGGGAGGGAGGGTGTTAGGGAGGGAGGGAGGATAAAGACAGAGAAAACTAGGGATGGGAGGATAGGGATGAATAGAAATCCACCCATTCCTCTCTCCCTTCCATCTTATACACACTCACAATACCCAAAACAGAATCCCAAGACTAAATATATTCACAACACTAAGCATTCACAGCACTAAACATTCACAGTACTAAACATTCACAACACTAAACATTCACAAAACTGAACATTCACAACACTGAACATTCACAACACTAAACATTCACAGCACTAAATATTCACAACACTAACCATTCACAGCACTAAACATTCACAGCACTAAATATTCACAACACTGAACATTCACAACACTAAGCATTCACAGCACTAAACATTCACAGTACTAAACATTCACAAAACTGAACATTCACAACACTGAACATTCACAACACTAAGCATTCACAGCACTAAACATTCACAGTACTAAACATTCACAACACTAAACATTCACAAAACTGAACATTCACAGCACTAAACATTCACAGCACTAAGCATTCACAACACTAAACATTCACAGCACTAAGCATTCACAACACTAAACATTCACAACACTAAAAATTCACAACACTAAACATTCACAACACTAAACATTCACAACACTAAACATTCACAACACTAAACATTCACAACACTAAACATTCACAACACTAAACATTCACAACACTAAAAATTCACAACACTAAACATTCACAACACTAAAAATTCACAACACTAAACATTCACAACACTAAACATTCACAGCACTAAACATTCACAACACTAAACATTCACAACACTAAACATTCACAACACTAAACATTCACAACACTAAACATTCACAACACTAAACATTCACAACACTAAACATTCACAACACTAAACATTCACAACATTAAACATTCACAGCACTAAACATTCACAACACTAAACATTCACAACACTAAACATTCACAGCACTAAACATTCACAACACTAAACATTCACAACACTAAACATTCACAACACTAAACATTCACAGCACTAAACATTCACAACACTAAACATTCACAACACTAAACATTCACAACACTAAACATTCACAACACTAAACATTCACAACACTAACCATTCACAACACTAAACATTCACAGCACTAAACATTCACAGCACTAAACATTCACAGTGCTAAACATTCACAACACTAAACATTCACAACACTAAACATTCACAACACTAAACATTCACAACACTAAACATTCACAGCACTAAACATTCACAACACTAAACATTCACAACACTAAACATTCACAGCAATAAACATTCACAACACTAAACATTCACAACACTAAACATTCACAATACTAAACATTCACAGCACTAAACATTCACAACACTAAACATTCACAACACTAAACATTCACAACACTAAACATTCACAACACTAACCATTCACAACACTAAACATTCACAGCACTAAACATTCACAGCACTAAACATTCACAGCGCTAAACATTCACAACACTAAACATTCACAACACTAAACATTCACAGCACTAAACATTCACAACACTAAACATTCACAACACTAAACATTCACAGCACTAAACATTCACAACACTAAACATTCACAGCACTAAACATTCACAACACTAAACATTCACAGCACTAAACATTCACAACACTAAACATTCACAACACTAAACATTCACAACACTAAACATTCACAACACTGAACATTCACAACTCTGAACATTCACAACACTAAACATTCACAACACTAAACATTCACAACACTGAACATTCACAACACAGTGACTCGACCCTTGCAAACACATATAGGTGAGTACGAAACACAATAAAACACCCACAACATAACACGACAAAATAATGCTCTATTGTTTGAATTTAATGTTTTTGAAATGATTATACATCATACCAGAGCCTCGCTCTGGTATGATGTATAAAGTCAAAAAAATGTTTCAGTCTTGTTGGTTCTATTGCTTGCTGGTGTGAGGCAATTTTATCAGTCTTAAGAGATCGTCTATATTCCACTTCTCATCCACCTGGTGGATGTTCCGAGATAGCGCCCCGGGTCCTGGGGATCAGAATCTGATCAACCAGGTTTTTACTGTTGGCCGCAAGCAATCCAACGTACGAACCACAGTCCCGCTCATCGGGTACTTGCTTTTGATATCTGCAGTGGCGTACCTAAGGTATGGCAGGTGCCTTGGCGCCACTTGAAGGAGGCGCCACTTGAAGGGGCGCCACTGAGCAGTAAGACAATTCTCCTGCACAAACTACGGAGGTCTACCTGGAGGGCATTCCGGGGATCGACGTCCCGCGGCCCGGTCTATGACCAGGCCTCCCAATGGATCAGGGCCTGATCAACTAGGCTGTTACTGCTGGCTGCACATAGTCCAACGTACGAACCACAGCCCGGCTGATCTGGCACTGACTTTAGGTATCTGTCCAGATCCCTCTTGAAGGCAACCAGAGGTCTACTGGTAATGCCCCATAAGTAGGCGCCACGCCCTACTTTTCACTGGGGGTACGTTGCACCGTCTGCCAAGTCTTTTGCTTTCGTATGGAGTAATTTCTGTGTGCAAATTAGGGACCAGTCCCTCCAGAATCTTCCAGGTGTAGATTATGATATATCTCTCTCGCCTGCGCTCCAGTGAATATAAGTCTAGTGCTTCCAGGCGTTCCCAGTAGTTAAGGTGTTTGATGGAACTTATACGTGCAGTAAAGGTTCTCTGTACATTCTCTAGATCTGCAATTTCACCTGCCTTGAAAGGGGATGTTAATGTACAGCAGTATTCTAGCCTAGAGAGAAGAAGTGATTTAAAAAGGATCATCATTGGCTTGGCATCTCTTGTCTTGAATGTTCTCATTATCCATCCTATCAGTTTCCTCGCAGATGTAATAGTGGCATTACACACACAACCCGCACATATAAAAGAGAAGAGCTTACGACGACGTTTCGGCCCGACTTTTACCATTTACAAAGTCACACTAACACAAGGGAAGGAGGAAGGGGTATTTATAGGCAGGCAGACAGGGGAGGGTACAAGAGAGTGGGGAAGTAATGGAGTAAGTAGTGGAAGTGGTAGTAGTAGTGGAGACAGTCATATTCAAGAAAAGGAGCACTGCAATGAGGCTAGCGGCCCGCAAGGGTGGGACGAGAACACAGAGGGAGGAAAGGCGAATAAAATGAAGGACAAATACAAGGCAAAAGAAAAGAAAGAAAGGAAAACCCATAGGAGAAAAAAGGAGAAGGGGGAAGATATGAAAGGGGAAGGAATCAGGTTAAGTCACGGGTGTTCTGAAGTTTAGAGCATTTAACAATGTAATGAGAGAGGAAAGCATCAACAGAGACAAAGCCAGGGCTAAGATTCATACAGGGAAAGTTGTGTATAAGGGAGGATTCAACCAGGCGGCAACTATGAAAGTTGGACGTAGGGTAGACAGTTTTAGCAGAAGACCAATCAATAGGATGACTGTGATCTCTGACATGACAGAAAAGAGCATTATTAGTGTCGGCAAGCCTAACACTATTTTTGTGCTCCTTGAGTCTGTCAGAAAGAGATTGGCCAGTTTCTCCAAAGTACTGAAGAAGACAGGAGGAGCAAGAAATAGAGTAGACACCAGGAGAATCAGTGGAGGGAGGGGAGGTATGAACTAGATTAGTGCGAAGAGTGTTAGTCTGACGAAAGGTAAGTTTGATGTCTATACCTACTGATGTCTTTCTTGATCTCATCCGCCTTTGTGTGGACTCTAACTCCTTTTCCTTTCAAGGTAAATATTATTCTCAAACCTTTGGTGTCGCTATGGGCTCTCCTCTATCTCCTGTTCTTGCTAATCTTTACATGGAATACTTCGAGACTGTCCTTCTTCCCACTATTGATGTACGTCCTTCACTCTGGCTCCGCTATGTAGATGACATCTTTGCTCTTTGGCCTCATGAATTAAGCCTCTTCCAACCTTTTCTTGATGCTCTTAATAATCTTGCCCCTTCCATTAAGTTTAAAGCTGATTGGGAATCTAATTCTTTGCTTCCTTTCCTTGATGTTCATGTCCACCGCTCAGTTACAGGTTTTGCCTTCTCCGTGTACCGCAAGCCTATGCACAGTGGCATGTACATTCATTACTTCTCGTATCATGCCTCCTCTGTCAAGAAGAGTGTTCTAATCTCCCTCTTTCTCCGTGCTCTCCGCATCTGTGATCCTCAGTTTCTTGAAGCAGAAGTTTCCACTCTTCATAATTCATTTTCCTGCCTGGGCTACCCTTCCCATTTCATAGACTCTGCTTTCTCTCGTGCCAAACGGACTTTCTTCTCTCCTAAACCCTCTACTCCTGAGAACTCCCCAGTCCTCTGCCTTCCCTACATCTCTGGTCTCTCTAATCTCAGCAACTCTCTCCGTTCCTTAGACATCAAACTTACCTTTCGTCAGACTAACACTTTTCGCACTAATCTAGTTCATACCTCCCCTCCCTCCACAGATTCTCCTGGTGTCTACTCTATTTCTTGCTCCTCCTGTCTTCTTCAGTATTTCGGAGAAACTGGCCAATCTCTTTCTGACAGACTCAAGGAGCACAAAAATAGTGTTAGGCTTGCCGACACTAATAATGCTTTTTTCTGTCATGTCAGAGATCACAGTCATCCTATTGATTGGTCTTCTGCTAAAACTGTCTACCCTACGTCCAACTTTCATAGTTGCCGCCTGGTTGAATCCTCCCTTATACACAACTTTCCCTGTATGAATCTTAGCCCTGGCTTTGTCTCTGTTGATGCTTTCCTCTCTCATTACATTGTTAAATGCTCTAAACTTCAGAACACCCGTGACTTAACCTGATTCCTTCCCCTTTCATATCTTCCCCCTTCCCCTTTTTTTTCTCCTATGGGTTTTCCTTTCTTTCTTTTCTTTTGCCTTGTATTTGTCCTTCATTTTATTCGCCTTTCCTCCCTCTGTGTTCTCGTCCCACCCTTGCGGGCCGCTAGCCTCATTGCAGTGCTCCTTTTCTTGAATATGACTGTCTCCACTACTACTACCACTTCCACTACTTACTCCATTACTTCCCCACTCTCTTGTACCCTCCCTGTCTGCCTGCCTATAAATACCCCTTCCTCCGTCCCTTGTGTTAGTGTGACTTTGTAAATGGTCCAAGTCGGGCCGAAACGTCGTTGTAAGCTCTTCTTTTTTATATGTGCGGGTTGTGTGTGATTGTTCCAGTCACAGTATTGTGCCTTTTTTGTTATTTAATAGTGGCATTGTTGTGGTCCTTGAAGGTGAGGTCTTCGGACATTACCACACCCAGGTCCTTCATATTATTTTTCCGCTCTATTGTGTGATTGGAGTTTGTAATATACTCAGCCCTAGCTATTATTTCCTCCAGTTTTCCATAACGGAGTAGTTGGAATTTGCCTTCATTGAACATCATATTGTTCTCTGTTGCCCATTGGAAAACTTGGTTTATATCTTCTTGGAGATTTATCGTGTCCTCAATGGATGACAGTCTCATGCAGATCCTAGTATCATCTGCAAAGGATGATACAGTGCTGTGGTTTACATCTCTGTCTATGTCTGATATGAGAATGAGGAACAGGATAGGTGCGAGTACTGTGCCTTGTGGGACAGAGCTCTTCACTATGGCAGCATCTGATTTAACTCTGTTTACCACTACTCTTTGTGTTCGATTGGTTAGGAAGTTGAAGATCCATCTGCCTACTTTGCCAGTTATCCCTTTAGCACGCTTTTGTGTGCTATTACACCATGATCGCATTTGTCAAAGGCTTTTGCAAAATCTGTGTATACTACATCTGCATTATGCTTGTTTTCCAGAGCATCTAAGACTATATCATAGTGGTCTAGCAGTTGTGAGAGGCAGGAGCGACCTGCTCTGAAACCATGTTGCCCTGGGTTGTGCAATTTTGGGAGTCCAGGTGGTTTGCTATCCTGCTTCTTAGAACTCTTTCAAAGATTTTTATGATATGGGACGTTAAGGCTATTGGTCTATAGTTCTTAGCTACTGCTTTGCTGCCACCTTTATGGAGTGGGGCTATATCCGTTGTTTTTAGTGACTGTGGAATCTCGCCTGTGTCTAAGCTCCTTCTCCATAGTATACTTAGGGCCTGTGAGAGTGATTTCTTGCAGTTCTTAATGAACACAGAGTTCCACGAGTCTGGGCCTGGGGCTGAGTGCATGGGCATGTCGTCGATGGCTTTCTCAAAGTCAAGAGGAGTTAGGGTTATGTCAGAAATTTGGCGTACATTGGCAGGTTTTGAGGCTCATTCATGAAAAAAATTGTTTGGATTGTCTATCTTTAGACTGATTAGTGGCCCCTGAACACAGAGTCATATTGAGATTTCAGTATCTCACTCATTTCTTTGTTGTCATCTGTGTAAGATCCGTCTTGTCTGAGTAGGGCCCTATACTAGAAGAGGTTTTTGCCTTGTTTTTGGCATATGAAAAGAAATATTTGGAATTTCTTTCAATTTCACTAATCGCTTTTAGCTCCTCTTGACTCTCCTGGATCCTGTATGAGTCCTTCAATTTTAGTTGAATATTTTCCACTTCCCTGGTCAGCGCTTCCTTCCGTGAATCAGATAGTCCGGCATTCTTGAGGAGCTCAGTGATTCTTCGTCTTCTCCTGTATAGGGGGCTTTCTCTCTCCTGTTTACTTCTTCTCTTTTTTCGTAGAGGAATATGCCTTGAACATACTTCAGCTACCAGGTGGTTGATCTTTTCAAGGCACTGGTTAGGGTCCATGTAATTTAAGATATCTTTCCAACATGTTTCATTTAGGGCATAGTTTACCAGATCCCAGTTGATGTTCTTGTTGTTGAAGTTGAATTTGGTAAAGGTCCCTCATAGCTATATGCGTTTTGTGATCAGGACTCCTGTGCATGTACGCTGGGCTTCGATTGTGTGACAAATTTGTTGTTTTTGATATTGTTATGTTTTTACCAGGTCGTCATTATTTGTGAAGATAATGTCTATGTGTTCTCAGTCTCGTCGGCTCCACTATCTGCTGACTTAGGATGTGTTTGTTGCAGAAATTCAGCAGCCATGTGGTGTGACTTTTCATGTGGGGCTGCCTCCAGGATTATTTCTGCTACAACATTATTTGCTATATTCTTCCATTTTGTATGTCTAAGATTGAAGTCACCAAGCAGCAAGATGTTTGGGGATGGGGTAAGGTTTTTCCCCGACAGGAGTAATTTTGATATTTTTTTAAACTTTGGGAATTGCCTGGTGGGTCAACTACATCATTTGGGGTGTTAATATCTTGTGAAAAAGAGGATTTTGAATACAAACCCCCCCTTTTGTGTTATTTCGTCCATCAAAAATTGTAAGGACCCCTACACTGTAAAAGAATTTTTGGGGGCTCTGTAAGGCTGCAAACACTGATTTGACCCCCAAAAAAACCCCCAATGATGAAAGGAATTTTTTTTTTAGATTTAACCCCGTATTTTGGAAAATAAATGAGGTTTTTTTCATGTTTTTTGGGGGGATTTCATTTTTGGGGCCCCCGTAGTTTTCCCGGGGGGCCACTGGCTTCCCCCAGTCTAACAAGGCCCCCAAAGGGGGTGGACTAATTTGGTTACCTCTTTCCATTTTTTTTTCTTCGTTTCAGATTAAAAAATCATTTTGGGGGGGGGTTTTTCATAATACCATAACCATGGTTTGTTTTAGGGGGGATGTGCCTCCTGGTTCCTTTTAGGTGGTATGCAGGCAATTTGTATTGTAACATTTTTTAAAAATTGAAGAATGACACATCTCAGGGTGGAAAAATTTTTCAGGAGGAAAGAACGACACACCCCCTTTTGACAGGAGGTCGCGGCATTTTTTGGGATGCTAAAATTTTCATGTTCCATTCTTTTTTCCCCGATATTCCGTGTTTACAGATCCCCCCCAAAAATATATTTGCACCATTTTTTTTTTGTCTGGGACAATTGTGCGGGGTGTATTCCTGCGGGAGATCCAGATCTGCACCAATCCCCCCCCAAACCCGAACACCACCATCTGATGACATGGGGCCAACATTTTCCCTGGAAGAGGACCCCCCACAATTTACTGGGGGGTATGGTGGAGGCTGAGGGGTATAGAATTTTGTAAAAATCTGTAAAATTTTTAAATTTTTTTTAAAAAAAGCAATTTCCATCTGGGCATTGTGTGAAGACCATGAAACATTTCTTCAAAAAAAGGGGAAAGGGGTGAAGGACGGAAGGCGAAAGTTGGAGGCGGAGGAAGCAAAAAATGAACAATGCTTCATCCCTTTGAAAATCCCGGAAAAAAGGGGTTGATATATTCCATGAAATTTAAAATGAGGGTTCAAAAAAACGTGGACGTGACGGGAGGGGACGATGGGGTGATGTTGAGCTTATTGGCAGATTGAACCTGACCGGGGAACCAGCCCGAAAGGGGTTGAAAGCCACAAAGCCTGAAATTGAACAGTATGAAATTATTTAAGTTGACGATACTAGAAAAGCAATTCGCCTGGGGTTTAGAACAGAAAAAATAAAACTGGGTTAAGTATTTCCAGAACGTGGGGGGTTTTCCCCCCAAAAAAAAACCCTGATGAACTAAACTTGGTTCAAAGGAAATTGGGAAACTTTTAAGAAAAATTTTACTGCTCATGGCTGGTTTATTCCCTTTCAAAATTCTATTTTTTACGTTGTGTCTTTTCCCCCCCCCAGACCCCAAACCTATTTTGGGGGAGCAAAAATGGATTCAGCCAGTGAAAAAAAACCAAAAAGGGGTTTGTGTTCGAAAATCGGGAAATCGGGGGTGATTCAACAGTGGAAAGAAATGGAAAAAAATTTAACGAAACAGAGGGGTTATTGACGCGGGACTTTAGTCACAGATCGAGGAGGAAAAACAAAAAGGGGGTTTTTTGGGGAAATTTTACGAGAATCCCCTTTTTTGCATAAAATTCCTTGGACTCAGAACGTGGTTTGGGGGACACAGGGGGTCACTTCAGCTGTGGGGAAATTTTTTTTTACTGAAATACTGGCCCTCTTTTACCTTGTCTTGAAAACCCCCCCTGTGTAAATTTTCCTTTTGGGGGCCCCTTTTTTTTTTTCATCGGGGGTTTTTTAACGAATTCATCCAATGATGGCATCCCGTTTTCCAGAGTTTTCTGAGAAAAAATTGTAAAAAAAATCCCCTGGTCCATGTTCGACTAGACTCCTGGTCAGGCACACTGTGAGCAAAGTGGGGAAAAGTGAGGGACGTGGAAGTTGATATGAGGGCCCCCGTGTTAAAAGTCCTTCCTTGGTTTATCCAGATAAGCCAGAAGGATGCTGGGGGCTTGTTTTAAGACGACATCTTGAAACAGCCAGAAAAAAAAAGGGGGCTAAAAGATTGTCCCCTAAAGCATGACAAGTTGCTGTGATGGCTGGAAAAGGGTGGTGTTCATCAAAGAATGAAAAAAAACCCCGGCAGTGTCTGGGGTTTCGGCAATCTCTAGCCCAGTTTTGGGGGTAAAAAGCCGAAGGATACAATGAGGGGCCCCGTTTCTTCTCTCGTTCAACACAGCGCTGGGAAAACTCAAAACCGCCGTTGTTGGGGTTAAATGGGGGTCTGAAATCAGGTGCAGTATAAGAGCAGAAGCAGTAACCCCCTCAACAAGTCCCCTTTAACGTTTCCCGGGCAGACATAACTGTGTTTGGTTTGGGAAAAAGCGATCAAGAAGCGTGAAAATTTGGGCGAATTGCCAGCACTGACGTTGAGGGGATCAGTTTTTGAAGAAATTTTGGATTGGAATGTTGCAGCAAGTCAGGCCAACATGAAAAAATCAAGACCAAGGGTTTTAATTTATTGTTCAGATGGGGCGGGGTTTTCCCCCCGCCTTCACATTCCCTATTCAGATAATTTTAAAGCCCGGTTTCCATCACCATGTGAGAGAAAATTTTGGTGCCAAAGGCTGACTTGGATCTTGCTCTGCTGAGTCAAAAAAAAAAAAACTGAAAAAAATTTTTTTGGGGCACACCCCAAGACCAATCTGCATCAGTGAGACCCAAAAGTTAAAAGTTGTAATTTTTTTAGGTCCCTTTTTTTAAATTTAAAAAGTTTAAAGGGGTTGACCGTATTTTCAGTTGATTTTATGGAAAAGTTATCTAAAATAGGGGTGTCAGTTTTTTGGGGACGGGGGCGAATTTCGTGCTTTTTTCTGTAGATACGCCTCGGGGTACCTGTTTTTTTTAAGAAAAAGGGGGATCTTTTTAATTTTTTTTTAAAAAGGGTTTGAATTTGGACCCCAAACATTTTTTCCCCCAAAAAGTTTTTTGGGGGGTTGCCCTTTTTCAGGGGGGGTAGGCACCGTCTCCCGAGTCTTTTTTTTTGAGGGGCAATTTTTTGTGCAGTTTTGGGACCGGGTCCTTCTAGGTTTTCCCAGTTTGGGGTTTGGATGTACCTTTCCCGGTTTTTCCCAAAGGGTACAGGCAAAAGTTTTCAAATTTCCCCTTTTGTTTTTGCCAACAATAAGGGTTCTAACCCCAAACGCAATTTCCCCCCCCCCAATGGGACCGAACCTAGATCCTTGAACCCCAACTCCCTTTTGGATTCTTTTTTTTTCTGCCATTCTCCCCAAAAGGCAGTTTCACCCCTTTAACCCCATCTTTGAACTCTAAAAATCAGGTTTTCAACTTTCTGCAGCGTTTGTAAAACCCCCAAATAAGTCACCCCTATTTTGTCTTTAACCGCACCTTGTTCCTGGTTTTTTTTGTCCCTTTTAAAAAAAAAAAAATTTTCAAAAAGAATTTTTTCCCCCAGCTTTGTGACCCGGGGGCTGGAGTTTTTGGGGATTTTAAAACCCGGCCTTCAAGTCCACTTTTTTAACCCAGGTTAGGAAATTCGTCGGGGAAAAAGGACAAGTGTTTCCTGACGGGTCATTAGATAAACCCCCCGTTGGGGTTTTTTGGGCATCAAAGAGACCTTAACAGGTTGGTTAGGAAATGGTTTTAAAAAAATTTAAATTTTTTTATTGTTTCCATAAATTTAACTAAAAGGTTTTTTTGCCTTTTGCCTGTAGATTTATATGTAAATTCTTTATTACTAAAAAAGTTATACAAGGGGAATTTTATATTTTGGGTTTAAAAAAAAACAAAATTTTTTGGGGGAAACCCCCAAAAAAAAAAAGTAAGGGCCCTAATTAACAACCCGGACTAAAGTCAAAAGATGAATTTTCGTTACACCAGGCTGGTTTAAAAAGGGGCCAAAAAAAAAAGTTTTTGGGGGGTTTTTAATAAAAAAAAACCCAAAAACTAAGGTTAAATATTCCTTTAATAATAATAAAATAATAATAATAATAAAAATTTAATAAAAAATAATAAAAAATAATAATAATAATAATAATAATAATAATAAAAATAATAAAAATTTAAAAATTTAAAAATTTTAAAAATTAAAAATTAAAAATTTTTTTTTTTTTTTTGTTTTTTAAAATAAAATACTACAATTATTGTTCCGTAAATTTTTTTTTAAATTATTGGTATGGAAACCCCCCCCCCATAATACACGTTACTGCTGGAGCTTGCCACTGATGGCAAAAACATCATCTCTCCTATCACCACCCTCGTAGGCTCCAGCAAATTACGTCGTATAACTCTCATACCGTCCTTAGGGGGTAGTTGGTTTTGGGGTATCCGTCAAGTTAAAGGGGGTTGGGAAAACGGGGAAATATGGGGAAAATTTTAGGGAAGATTTTTTAAAGGTTTCACTGGCAACCCGGGTGAGGGTGGGGGAGCAAGGGGGGGGGGGGGGAGAGACGAAAGTGATGTCAGTTTCTCTGGAGGTACGGTGGAAATGGGTGTATAGCAGGGGTCTCTGTCATGCTCTTTACTTGGGTGTACCGTCGGGTGCAGTGGGAGGGAACCCTGCACCTCCAGCCCTTTGATGGGGCCCCAGGGAAAGGGCAATGAGGGAAACTACGCAGTTGGTGCAGCAGGTTATCTAGGGTGCGCCGCCTCACCGTCTTTTTTTGGTCTTGCAAAATTTAGCGCAGGGCCTGCGTGATTCTGGCCCTGGCGGCGACACGGCCTCCACCACATACCCCGTGGCACATGGCTGGCCCCCCCCCGGCCCCCCCGGGCCCCCAACGGGTTATGGTCCCGCCGGAGGGGGAACACCCTGGAGGGGGGGTGGTTCCAAAGGGAAACCCGGAGGAAGGAGGAGGAGGAGGAAGAAGAGAGGGGGGAAGAGGACTTTTTAACACTTTGGTGGCCACAACAAAAGGGCCCCAAAAAAGCCCGACCCTCGACGACATCTTCATCAGTATCAAGAACTAAGACCTTCCACAAGACCCGTCTAGACCTGGTTTCTCAAGACCTGGTTCAGCCCAGCACGTGAGCAGGTGGGGCTTGTTCTGCTGTTTTGTGTTCTACATTAAAGATGGTGTATAGTGAATGAAAACTTAAACCCCACTATTATTAACCCAGAGGGGTTTTTAACCCTGGATAGCCTTACCCCAAAACAAGGCAGTGTGGCTTGTTTTGTAAATGTATTTTTGTATACCTGAATAAACTTCCTTTTATTCATTGGATTCCTTTGGTTCCCTAACCCCCGATCCACCCATGATTTGTTGTGTTGTGATAGTGTGTTGTGTTTTGATGGTGTGTTGTGATTTTTTTTTTTTTGATGGTGTGTTGTGTTGTGTTTTGATGGTGTTTTGTGTTGTGTTGTGTTTTGGTGGTGTGTTGTTTGTGTTTTGATGGTTTTGTTGTGTTGTGTTTTGATGGTGTGTTTGTTTTTTTTATGGTGTGTTTGTTGTGTTTTGATGGTGTTTTGTTGTGTTTTTATGGTGTGTTGTGTTGTGTTTTGATGGTGTGTTGTGTTGTGTTTTTTTTTGGGGTTTTTGTTTTGTTTTTTGGTGGTGTGTTGTGTTTGTTTTGATGGTGTGTTGTGTTTTGTTTTGATGGTGTGTTTGTTTTTTTTATGGTGTGTTGTGTTGTGTTTTGATGGTGTGTTTGTTGTGTTTTGATGGTGTGTTGTGTTGTGTTTTGATGGTTTTTGTGTTTTTTTTGATGGTGTGTTGTGTTGTTTTGATGGGTGTGTTGTGTTGTGTTTTGATGGTGTGTTGTGTTGTGTTTTGATGGTGTGTTGTGTTGTGTTTTTTGGTGTGTTGTGTTTTGATGGTGTGTTGTGTTGTGTTTTTATGGTGTGTTGTGTTTGTTTTTTATGGTGTGTTTTTTTTTGTTTTGATGGTGTTTGTG
>WNWK01021909.1:0-33411 GCA_009830355.1 Cherax destructor | reverse complement strand
CATCTCTTTTTCAAATTTCATCTTCAAAGATCACAACAATGTTTCTATAACAGCTGCTAGAAAATGGTAGGTAGGATGCGGGCCTTCAAAACTAGGGATGCTGGTGTACTGCTGTACACTAACGGCCCTTTTCAAGGCAGGCGAAATTGCAGACCTGGAGAATATACTGAGAACTTTCACTGCACGTATAAGTACAATAAAGCACCTAAGTTACTGGGAATGCTTGATGTCCCTTGACTGTACTCGTTGGAACACAGGTGGGAAAGATACATCATAATCTACAACTGGAAAATCCTAGAGGGAATGGTTCCAGATCTGCACACGGAAATCACTCCCTACGAGAGCAAAAAAATCGGCAGATGCTTCAACATCCCCCCAATGAAAAACAAGGATGCAATGAGTACAGCAATAGTTAACTCAGTGTCAGATGCCCAAGACTGCTAAATAAGCCTTCCAGCATAAATAAGGGGGGAAATAGATTACCTATTGAGCCCTAGTTGCCTTCGAGAGGGAACTGGACAGGTACTTAAAGTCAGTACCAGACCAGCCTGGCTGTGATTTGTAGGTTGGATTGCATGCATAGTAGTACCACCCTGGTTGATTAGGCCCTGATCCACCGCGAGGCCTGGTCATGGACTGGGCCAAGGGGGCGTTGACCCCAGGAACACCCTCCAGGTATTCTCCAGGAAGGTAAACGATCAGAGCATTCATTATCCTCTACTGACATTCGCCCTGCTTTGAATCGAAAAAAAAAATAATTCAAAACACTGTGTTGGCTTCGTCGCCAAATATTTGCTGTAGCATTTTGTAAGTTTTACTAACTGTTTTACCGAGCATGAAACAAAATTTTACGCACGCTGTTCTTTCTTTTAAATATTCCATCCTGTTACATAAAAAAAATAGCAACAACGTAATAAGAACACTGCATAAAGCTGCCCGTCTAACCTCAACAGGAATATACTGTGCACTATGATCCATGTTGTCACCGCATTCCACTCAGAAACCATAAGAAAATTCGAGTACAGGAACCTTTTGATAACACCTCAGATTTTATATTCCCTGCAGAGTTTTCAAGTTGAATAAGAAAAAAATTGAGTTGCTACAGATTTATAAGTAACATTTCACTTATAAATGAAATACCTACCAGGTCACCGATCATGTTTTGTCTTATGGGAATGAGTAACTCGAGATATATATTGATTGTTGGAAAGGCCTTTACTAGGCCTTTAGCTTCCAGTGACGTAAATATTTGCCGACTGGGAAAATGATGTTGAAGTAAATTTATACCAAAATTCTAGAGTTCCACGATAATCTCGGTTAGGCCTACATCAGAGAAAACAAATCTGTTCCGTATATATATATATATATATATATATATATATATATATATATATTATTGATGGAGCCAGGATCTGGAAAAATCTAACAGGCTCTGAAACCAGGCCTGCTCCCCCCAACAACTACAGTCTCACTGGGATGGCCCAATAGTAGAGAATATAGCCTCAGCAATGCTTCAGAGTGTGTCAGGGAAGGATAGAGCCCGCCTCCTTGCAGTGAGAGCTCCTCATGCAGGAGACTTTCTTTTGGCTGTTCCTAACTCCAGCCTTGGCACACGCCTCGACCCACAGACCATCCGCATTGGTGTTGCTCTTCGACTTGCCGCCCCTATTCTCGCCGAACACAGGTGTATTTGTGGCAGTGAAGCAGCAGACCGATTCGGGTACCATGGTCTTGTGTGTCGTAAATCCGAGGGAAAGATTGCAAGACATGAAGAGGTTAATAACATTATCAAGAGGAGACTCACAACAGCTGGATGCCCAGCAGTAAGGGAGCCACCCCAACTATGCAGATCTGATGGCAGCCAAAAGCGTCCAGATGGTATCACCCTTCAAGCCTGGACAGACGGCAAGCAGGTGGTTTGGGACTACACATGTGGATCTACCTTGGCTGATACCTATCTCCAATACACCAGGGAGGAAGGAGAGGCAGCTGCCACCTTCAAGGAGTCCCAGAAGTCGAGAAAATATAGAGAACTTGCCCATCATTATATGTTTGTTCCCATAGGCTCGGAGACCCTTTACTCATGGGGAAAGAGTGTATCTAAGTTCCTCAAGGAGCTGGGCAAAAGACTCAACAGGGTAACTACGGATCCCAGGGCAGCTAGTTTTCTGTTCCAGCGACTCAGTGCTGCTGTTCAGAGGGGTAATGCTTGCTGTATTCTGGGCACGCGCCCCAGCTCGGAGGAGCTGGATGAGATTTTAGCATTATAATCAGTGACAAACATGTAACAATATGTACTAGACATGTATCTCTCACACCTCGTGTACTGTATATGCCATCTTTATATCAACAATGTATCTCTTTAATCTTTTGTACCATATTATATATATATATATATATATATATATATATATATATATATATATATATATATATATATATATATATTCAACAAGTCGGCCGTCTCCCACCAAGGCAGGGTGACCCAAAAAGAAAGAAAATCCCCAAAAAGAAAATACTTTCATCATCATTCAAAACTTTCACCTCACTCATACATAATCACTGTCTTTGCAGAGGCGCTCAGATACGACAGCTGAGAATAAGTCCCTCCCAACTGCACTTTAAAGTGCAGGTATTGTACTTCCCATTTCCAGGACTCAAGTCCAACTAATCAATTAACTGGTTTCCCTGAATCCCTTCACAAGATATTACCCTGCTCACACTCCAACAGCTCGTCAGGTCCCAAAAACCATTCGTCTCCATTCACTCCTATCTAACACGCTCACACATGCTTGCTGGAAGTCCAAGCCCCTCGTCCACAAAACCTCCTTTACCTCCTCCCTCCAACCTTTTCGAGGACGACCCCTACCCCGCTTTCCTTCCCCTACAGATTTATACGCTCTCCAAGTCATTCTACTTCGATCCATTCTCTCTAAATGACCAAACCACCTCAACAACCCCTCTTCAGCCCTCTGACAAATACGTTTAGTAACTCCACACCTCCTCCTAATTTCCACACTCCGAATTTCCTGCATAATATTTACACCACACATTGCCCTTAGACAGGACATCTCCACTGCCTCCAGCCGCCTCCTCGCTGCAGCATTTGCAACCCATGATTCACACCCATATAAGAGTGTTGGTACCACTATACTTTCGTACATTCCCTTCTTTGCCTCCACGGATAACGTTTTTTTTCTCCACACTCAACACTCCACTCACCTTTTTTCCTTCATCAATTATATGGTTAACCTCATCCTTCATAAACCCATCCGCTGACACGTCAACTCCCAAATATCTGAAAACATTTACTTCTTCCATAATCCATCTCTCCAATGTGATATCCAATTTTTCTTTATTTAAATCATTTGATACCCTCATCACCTTACTCTTATCTATGTTCACTTTCAACTATCTACATTTACACACCCTCCCAAACTCTTCCACTAACCTTTGCAACTTTTCTTTAGAATCTCCCATAAGCACAGTATCATCAGCAAAAAGTAACTGTGTCGACTCCCATTTTGCATTTAATTTCCCATTATTTAATCCCACCCCTCTCCCCAACTTCTTTTACAACCCCATCTATAAATATATTAAACAACCATGGTGACATTACACATCCCTGTCTAAGACCTACTTTTACTGGGAAGTAATCTCCCTCTCTCCTACACACCCTAACCTGAGCCTCACTATCCTCATAAAAACTCTTTACAGCCTTCAGTAACTTACTACCTATTCCATACACTTGCAACATTTGCCACATTGCTCCCCTATCCACTCTATCATATGCCTTTTCTAAATCCATAAATACAATGAAAACTTCCCTACCTTTATCTAAATACTGTTAACATGTATGCTTCACTGTAAACATTTCATCTACACATCCCCTACCCACTCTAAAGCCTCCTTGCTCATCTGCTCATCTCTCTTACCTCTAATTCTTTCAATAATAACCCTGCCATACACTTTACCTGGTATACTCAGTAAACTTATTCCCTTATATTTCTTACAATCCCTTTTATCCCCCTTCCCTTTAAATAAAGGAATTATACATGCTCTCTGCCAATCCCTAGGTACCTTCCCCTCTTTCATACATTTATTAAACAAAAATACCAACCACTCCAGCACTATATCCCCCCCTGCTTTTAACATTTCTGTCATGATCCCGTCAGTTCCAGCTGCTTTACCCTCTTTCATTCTACGTAATGCCTCACGCACCTTCCCCATACTCACATCCTGCTCTTCTTCACTCCTGAACGATGTTATACCTCCCTGGCCAGTGCATGAAATTACCGCCTCCCTTTTTTCATCTACATTTAAAAGTTCCTCAAAATATTCCCGCCATCTACCCAATACCTCCAGCTCCCCATCTACTAACTCCCCTACTCTGTTTTTAACTGACAACACCATTCGTTCCCTAGACTTTCTTAACTTGTTTATCTCACTCCAAAACTTTTTCTTATTTTCTGCAAAATTTCTTGACCGTGCCTCTCCCACTGTTTCATCTGCTCTTTTTTTGCACTCTCTCACCACTCTCTTCACCTTCCTTTTACTTGCCATATACTCTTCTCTTCTTAAAACACTTCTGTTTTGTAAAAACCTCTCATAAGCTACCTTTTTCTCTTTTATTACACTCTTTACTTCTTCATTCCACCACTCACTCTTCTTTCCTCCTGCACCCACCCTCCTATAACCACAAACTTCTGCCCCACATTTTAATACTGCATTTTTAAATCTATCCCAACTCTCTTCAACCCCCCACTACTCATACTTGCACTAGCCCATCTTTCTGCCAAAAGTTGCTTATATCTCACCCTAACTTCCTCCTCCCTTAGTTTATACACTTTTACCTCTCTCTTACTTGCTGTTGCAAGTACCTTTTACTCTAACTGTAGCTACAACTATATAATGACCTGATATATCCGTTGCCCTTCTATGAACATGTACATCCTGAAGCCTACCCATCAACCTTTTATCCATCAATACATAATCTAACAAACTACTTTCATTACGTGCTATATCATACCTTGTATACTTATTTATCCTCTTTTTCATAAAATATGTATTACTTATTACCAAACCTCTTTCTACACATAGCTTAATTAACGGTTTCCCATTTACATTTAACCCTGGCACCCCAAATTTACCTACTACTCCCTCCACAACATTTTTACCCACTTTAGCATTTAGATCCCCCACCACAAGTACTCTCTCACTTGGTTCAAAACTCCCTACACACTCACTCAACATTTCCCAAAATCTCTCTCTCTCCTCTACACTTCTCTCTTCTCCAGGTGCATACACACTATAACCCACTTTTCACATCCAACCTTTATTTTACTCCACATAATCCTTGAATTTATACATTTATAATCCCTCTTTACCTGCTATAACTGATTATTCAACATTATTTCCACTCCTTCTTTAGCTCTATTTGAAACTCCTGACCTAATCCCATTTATTTCTTCCCACTGGAACTCTCCTACCCCCTTCATCTTTGTCTCACTTAAAGCCAGGACATCCAGCTTCTTTTCATTCATAACATCTACAATCATCTCTTTCTTATCATTCGCACAACATCCACGCACATTCAAACATCCCACTTTGACGGTTTTCTTCTTTTTCTTTTTAGTAAGCTATACAGGAAAAGGGGTTACTAGCCCATTGTTCCCGGCATTTTAGTTGACTTTTACAACACGCATGGCTTACGGAGGAAAGATTCTTATTCCACTTCCCCATGGATATGAAAGGAAAAGAAATAAGAACAAGAATTATTAAGATAAAATCAAAGAAAACTCAGATGAGTGTGTATACATAAATGTGTAAATGTATGTGTAGTGTGACCTAAGTGTAAGTAGAAGTTGCAAGACGTACCTGAAATCTTGCATGATTATTAGACAGAAAAAAGACATCAGCAATCCTACCAGGCTTTTGTTCTACACTCACTTGGCAGGACGGTAGTACCTCCCTGGGTGGTTGCTGTCTACCAACCTACTTATATAATATATATATATATATATATATATATATATATATATATATATATATATATATATATATATATATATATATATATATATATACGGAGCAGATTTATTTTCTCTAATGTAGGCCTAACCGAGATTATCTTGGAACTCTAGAATTTTGGGTTACTAGCAATGGGCTAGTAACCCCTTCTCCTGTATACATTTACTAAAAAAGAGAAGAAGATTTTTTTTTTATAAAACTGGGATGTCTGAATGTGCGTGGATGTAGTGCAGATGATAAGAAAGAGATGATTGCTGATGTTATGAATGAAAAGAAGTTGGATGTCCTGACCCTAAGCGAAACAAAGCTGAAGGGGTTAGGCGAGTTTCAATGGGGAGAAATAAATGGGATTAAGTCAGGAGTATCTGAGAGAGTTAGAGCTAAGGAAGGGGTAGCAATAATGTTGAAAGATCAGTGATGGAAGGAGAAGAGGGAATATATATGTATAAATTCTAGGATTGTGTGGATTAAAATAATTGTCGGATGCGAAAAGTGGGTCATAATAAGCGTGTATGCACCTGGAGAAGAGAGGAGTGTAGAGGAGAGAGAGAGATTTTGAGAGATGTTAAGCGAATGTATAGGAACTTTTGAACCAAGTGAGAGGGTAATTGTGGTAATGGACCTAAATGATAGGGTGTGGTAGGTAAGTTTGGAGTGCCAGGTGTAAATGATAATGGGAGCCCTTTAATTGAACTTTGTATAGAAAGGGGTTTAGTTATAAGCAATACATATTTTAAGAAAACGAGGATAAATAAGTATACAAGATATGATGTAGGGCGTAATAACAGTAGTTTGTTGGACTAAGTATTGGTAGATAAAAGACTGTTGAGTAGACTTCAGGATGTACATGTTTATAGAGGGGCCACAGATATATCATTTCACTTTTTAGTTGTAGCTACAGTGAGAGTAAAAGGTAGATGGAATACAAGGAAAATAGAAGCAACAAGTAAGAGAGAGGTGAAGGTTTATAAACTAAAAGAGGAGGCAGTTAGGGTAAGATATAAACAACTATTGGAGGATAGATTCGCTAGTGAGAGTATAGGTAACGGGGTTGAAGATGCATGGGGTAGGTTGTTAGGGTGTTAGTGTGTTCAGCAGAAGTTTGTGGTTATAGGAAAGTGGGTGCAGGAGGGAAGAAGAGCGATTGGTGGAATGGTGATATAAAGAGAATAGTAAGGGAGAAAAAGTTAGCTTATGAAATGTTTTTACAAAGTAGAAGTGATGCTAGGAGGGAAGCGTATATGGAGAGAAAAAGAGAGGTTAAGAGAGTGGTGAAGCAATGTAAAAAGAGAGCAAATGAGAGAGTGGGTGAGATGTTATCAACGAATTTTGTTGAAAATAAGAAAAAGTTTTGGAGTGAGATTAATAAGTTGAGGAAACCTAGGGAACGAATGGATTTGACAGTTAAAAATAGGAGAGGAGAGTTATTAAATGGAGAGTTAGAGGTAGCGGGAAGATGGAGGGAATATTTTGAGGAATTGTTATATGTTAATGAAGATAAGGAAGCTGTGATTTCGTGTATAGGGCAAGGAGGAATAACATTTTGTAGGAGTGAAGAAGAGCCAGTTGTGAGTGTGGGGGAAGTTCGTGGGGCAGTGGGTAAAATGAAAGGGGATAAGACAGCTGGGATTGATGGGATAAATATAGAAATTATAAAAGCAGGTGGGATATAGTTTTGGAGTTGTTGGTGCTATTATTTAATAAATGTATGGAAGAGGGTAAGGTACCTAGGAGATTGGCAGAGAACGTGCATAGTTCCTTTTTAAAAGGGAAAAGGGGACAAAAGAGAGTGCAAAAATTATAGGGGAATAAGTCTTTTGAGTATCCCTGGTAAAGTGTATGGTAGAGTTATTATTGAAAGAATTAAGAGCAAGACGGAGAGTAGGACAGCAGATGAACAAGGAGGTTTTAGGAAAGGTAGGGGGTGTGTAGACCAAGTGTTTACAGTGAAACATATAGCTGAACAGTATTTAGATAAGGGAAAAGAGGTTTTTGTGGCATTTATGGATTTGGAAAAGGCTTATGACAGGGTGGATAAGGGGGCAATGTGGCAGATGTTGCAGGTGTATGGAATAGGAGGTAAGTTACTGAAAGCAGTGAAGAGTTTATTCGAGGATAGTTAGGCTCAGGACAGAGTATGTAGGAGAGAGGGAGATTATTTCCCAGTAAAAGTAGGCCTTAGACAAGGATGTGTAATGTCACCGTGGCTATTCAATATATTTATAGATGGGGTTATAAGAGAAGTGAATGCACGGGTGTTGGCAAGAGGTGTGGGATTAAAAGATAAAGAATCTAACACAAAGTGGGAGTTGTCACAGCTTCTTTTTGCTGATGACACTGTGCTTTTAGGAGATTCTGAAGAGAGTTGCAGAAGAGTTTGGTAGGGTATGTAAAAGATGGAAATTGAAAGTAAATATAGGAAAGAGTAAGGTGATGAGAATAACAAAAAGATTAGGTGATGAATGATTGGATATCAGATTGGAGGGAGAGAGTATGGAGGAGGTGAATGTATTCAGATATTTTGGAGTGGACATGTCAGCAGATGGGTCTATGAAGGATGAGGTGAATCATAGAATTGATGAGGGTGAAAGGGTATGTGGTGCACTTAGGAGTCTGTGGAGACAAAGAACTTTGACCGTGGAAGCAAAGAGGGGAATGTATGAGAGTATAGTTATACCAACACACTTATATGGATGTGAAGCATGGGTGGTGAATGTTTCAACAAGGAGAAGGCTGGAGGAAATGGAGATGTCATGTCTGAGATCAATGTGTGGTGTGAATATAATGCAGTGAATTCGTAGTGTGGAAATTAGAAGGATGTGCGGGATTACCAAGACTATTATCGAGATGGCTGAGGAGGGGTTGTTGAGGTGGTTTGGACATGTAGAGAGGATGGAACAAAGTAGAATGACTTCGAGAGTGTATGAATCTGTAGTGGAGGGAAGGCGGGGTAGGGGTCGGCCTAGGAAAGGTTGGAGAGAGGGGGTAAAGGAGGTTTTGTGTGCGAGGGGCTTGGACTTCCAGCAAGCATGCATAAGCGTATTTGATAGGAGTGAATGGAGACAAATGGTTTTTAATATCTGACGTCCTGTTGGAGTGGAAGCAAAGTAACATTTATGAAGGGTTTCAGGGAAACCGGCAGGCCGGACTTGAGTCCTGGAGATGGGAAGTACAGTGTCTGCACTCTGAAGGAGGGATGTTAAATGTTGCAGTTTTATAAGCTGTAGTGTAAGCATGCCTCTGACAAGATAGTGATGGAGTGAATGATGATGAAAGTTTTTCTTTTTCGGGCCACCCTGCCTTGGTGGGAAACGGCCTATGTGTTATTAATAAAAAAAAATATATATATGTATATATAAAATATAGGGAGGTACCACCTCTGGAACTGTCTTGGGGACCCTCATCCTCAGAGAAAAGAATAAACTTGCTTCAGGGAAAACTCAAGGTTCTTCCTGAAGCTGTGTGAATATTGTTTTGTCCTACCACCCCCTATATTCTATGTAGACTTTATTTAAAGACAAAATACATTGACAAAAAATACAATAGATAGAAAGAGAGAGAGAGAGAGAGAGAGAGAGAGAGAGAGTAATGTAAATCATATGATCCATATAAAATATTAGAAAAACTGAAGAAAATATTATTTCATTAGAATTTTGAAATAGAAAAAAATTAACATGCAGTATATTGTATGATAAATTTAATGCTATTATTGAGTGCGCAGTTAGAAAAATAAAATTGATTCATTGTTCTATGACATTCTTTAAGCGTAAGAGAATCAATAAAGATTGTTACTTGACCAGTGAAGTATATAAGAGTGCAGTTTATAACGTAAAATTAAACTCTGCAGCAAGATCATTCTTTGATGCATTCTCTCTCTCTCTCTCTCTCTCTTCTCTCTCTCTCTCTCTCTCTCTCTCTCTCTCTCTCTCTCTCTCTCTCTCTTTCAGTGGTTCATGCTTATGTATTTAAATGAGAAGTACAATAAACGAATAATTATTTCTCACATGATAATAAAATTTAGGCATATTTTCTAGCTACAGAATATCATAGAAATATACGTAATAAAATCATTCAACACCTTGAAAAATACCTGAGCATCAACTGGAACTGAATAGGTAAATTATGGACAATTACAAGCAAAAGTAATTCTTCCAGTGTATAAGAACTTCGTAAAAATATTACCCTAGAACGGGAAACGGAATGGAAATTCATTATCTACTAACAAGTTATGGAGTCCACTAAACTCGACAGTGTACAGCATGAGAGGCAGTAACTCATATTGTTATGATTATGTGATGAAAGGGTCGTCTCTATATATTTAAAATGTCATCAACTACTTTATAATAAAATGATCTGTGGTTTAAAGTATTTGTGCTGGGAATATTTTTACAGTGAATTACACACGTTTGTTGTTGCATCGACAGAAAAAATATTTCCCCATCAAAGAGAGAGATAGTGCAGTTTTATTGAATGTACTTCCTCTAGCGCTATTACTGACACCTAGTAGGAATTATGTTCGATTCTAAGAAGTTTTGTCGGAAAATATACATATATAACCCACTTGAGAGAGAAAGAGAAAGAGAGAGAGAGAGAGAGATGCTGAGAGACATAATCAGGCAGAGACTGACAAAATCAGACAGAAAGATAGTGAAAGACTAAAAGAAAGACAGACATACAGATAGACAGACAGAGAAAGAAATGCTGATACTGTAGGTAAATATCAGCGGAACTACCTGTACCGAAAATTGTATTGAAGCCAATTAACCGAACAGAAAACATTACAAATAATGAGGACAGTTGATGTGGGAGGTTTGTGAGAAGGCAACATGAATCCCGTCTTTCACTTCCTCCCTCAATATCATGCCATGGCATTATGAGTCCCAGCTATACATTCCTTGATTATGGGAGACCCCTGACAGTTTTTCCAGAACCAGAAAATGTTATATAGTGTTCCAGAGTGGGTGTACATTGTTTCATCAGTGGAAGTCGCTATTGTCTTGCGAGGATGACAAAAAAATGAAAATGGAATATGTATATCACTTTTGGAATTATCATTAACTAAAAATTAAAGCAGTTTTAATCAAACATGACCACGAACTTTGAGTTTATTACTTTCAGAAGATAATTTACTTCGAGACAAGATAAGATCATCGTTGTAATGAAAATTATGGAGGAGCAGAAAGTGTTATTCATCGTTTCTCATATGTTGTAAATTAAGCAGTTATTACAGGTCGTCATTGTGAATCCAGTTATTATAAATTACAGAAAACAATTATTTGGTGTTTAATGTCTCTTTTTTTTCTGTGTTACTGCATTTGATTTTGTGTGTTGGTGAGTGTGTGTATATGTGTACGTGTATGTACTCACCTATTTGTAGAGTAACAGCTCCTGAGTGTGTGTATGTGTACTCACCTAGTTGTACTCACCTAGTTGTGGTTGCAGGGGTCGATTCACAACTCCTGGCCCCACCTCTTCACTGGCCGCTACTCGGTCACTCTACACGCTCCATGGTAAATTAGACACATGCAACACTTGGGTATCTTTATTGAGGAAACGTTTCGCCACACAGTGGCTTCATCAGTCCATACAAAGGAGAATCGTGAAGAACAGGAGGAGTTTGAAGTGGCCAGTCCCTCAATCTTGAGTCGATGTTGTCAGTCCATCAATCTTGAATATAATACAGAATATGTGCGTAGAGGATGCTTATATACTGTAGCCAGGAGAGGTGCAGCAGTTGTAGGTGGTGTCACATTTGTCCAATGTGGCCACGACCTACTTCCACATTGGACAAATGTGACACCTCCTACAACTGCTGCACCTCTCCTGTCTACAGTATATAAGCTTCCTCTACGCACATATGCTGTATTATATTCAAGATTGATGGACTGACAACATCGACTCAAGATTGAGGGACTGACCACTTCAAACTCCTCCTGTTCTTCACGATTCTCCTTTGTATGGACTGATGAAGCCACTGTGTGGCGAAACGTTTCCTCAATAAAGATACCCAAGTGTTGCATATGTGTCTAATTTACCAACTCGTCGGTTCTCTGAACCATTCATTTACACGCTCCATGAGCTTTATCATACCTCTCCTTAAAGCTATGTATGGATCCTGCTTCCACTGCATCACTTGCCAAACTATTCCACTTCCTGACAACTCTGTGACTGAAGAAATACTTCCTAACATCCCTGTGGTTCATCTGAGTCTTCAACTTCCAATTGTGACCCATTGTTGCTGTGTCCCATCTCTGGAACATCCTGACTCTGTCCACCTTGTCAATTCCTCTCAGTATTTTATATGTCGTTATCATATCCCCCCTATCTCTCGTGTCTTCTAGTGTCGTCAGGTGTAGTGTCTGATATGTGGAAGATGGCTAATGTAATTCCTATTTTTAAAGCAGGGGACAAGTCACTACTGTCAAATTACCGCCCAATAAGCCTAACCTCAATTGTAGGCAAATTACTAGAGTCAATTATAGCTGATATTATTAGAAGTAGAACTTAGCCATACAGATTGCGAAAAGGACTTGGGGGTTATGGTAAGCAGCAACCTTAAACCAAGACAGCAATGCCTAAGCGTACGTAATAAGGCAAACAGATTACTGGGATTTATATCAAGAAGTGTAAGCAACATAAGTCCAGAGGTTATATTACAGCTTTATACATCGTTAGTAAGGCCTCACCTAGATTACGCAGCTCAGTTTTGGTCTCCATATTACAGAATGGATATTAATTCGTTAGAAAACATTCAGCGTAGAATGACTAAATTATAACATAGCATTAGAAATCTTCCGTATGAAGAAAGATTGAAGACCCTAAAATTACATTCACTTGTAAGACGAAGAGTGAGGGGAGACATGATCGAGGTATACAAGTGGAAAATGGGTATTAACAAAGGGGATATAAATAAGGTCTTGAGGATATCTCTCCAAGAGAGAACCCGCAATAATGGATTCAAATTAGACCGACTGAAACAAAATAAATCGCCAGGTCCTGATGAGCTTTTTGCAAGGGTTCTTAAGGAATGCAGAATGGAACTCTGTGAACCATTAAGTAACATTTTTAATTTATCTCTTCAAACAGGTGTAGTGTCTGATATGTGGAAGATGGCTAATGTAATTCCTATTTTTAAAGCAGGGGACAAGTCGTTACCATCAAATTACCGCCCAATAAGTCTAACATCAATTGTAGGCAAATTATTAGAGTCGATTATAGCTGAAAACATAAGAAGCCATCTCGATAGGCATAATTTGATTAATGATACTCAACATGGATTCACCAGGGGCCGTTCCTGCCTAACTAATTTATTAACTTTTTTCAGTAAGGCTTTTGAGGCAGTTGATCATGGTAAAGAATTCGATATTGTTTATTTGGATTTTAGTAAGGCTTTTGATAGAGTACCACATCAGAGACTGTTAAAGAAAGTTGCTGCTCACGGCATTGGGGGGAAAGTGTTTTCATGGATCGAGTCATGGCTCACCAATAGGAAGCAGAGGGTGTACATTAATGGGGTTAAATCTGAGTGGGGATCTGTAACAAGTGGCGTTCCACAGGGATCGGTTTTGGGCCCGTTGTTGTTTATAATATATATAAATGACCTTGACGAGGGAATTACTAGTGATATGAGCAAATTCGCTGATGACACGAAGATAGGTAGGATAATCGATTCAGACGTAGATGTCAGGGAACTTCAGGAGGATTTAGACAAACTCAATTCCTGGTCAGAAAAATGGCAGATGCAGTTCAATGTAGATAAATGCAAAGTTCTAAAGCTCGGGAATGTTCATAACCCTAGCACCTACCAGCTTAATAATGTTGAACTCAGCCGTACAGAATGCGAAAAGGATTTGGGGGTTATGGTAAGCAGCAACCTTAAACCAAGTCAGCAATGCCTAACCGTAAGAAATAAAGCAAATAGATTACTGGGATTTATTTCAAGAAGTGTAAGCAACAGAAGTCCAGCGGTTATATTACAGCTTTATACATCATTAGTAAGGCCTCACCTAGATTACGCAGCTCAGTTCTGGTCTCCATTTTACAGAATGGATATAAATTCGTTAGAAAACATTCAGCGACGAATGACAAAGTTAATTCATAGCATTAGAAATCTTCCGTATGAAAAAAGATTGAAGACCCTTAAATTACATTCACTTGTAAGACGAAGAATGAGGGGAGACATGATCGAGGTATATAAGTGGAAGATGGGTATTAATAAGGGGGATATAAATAAGGTCTTGAGGATATCTCTCCAAGAGAGAACCCGCAATAATGGATTCAAATTGGATAAGTTTAGATTTAGAAAGGATATAGGAAAATACTGGTTTGGAAATAGGGTAGTTGATGAGTGGAACAGTCTGCCTAGTAGGGTTATTGAAGCTAGGACCTTGGGCAGTTTAAAATTTAGGTTGGATAAATACATGAGTGAGAGGGGTTGGATTTGAGTGGGACTCGCACTTGAGTTAATAGAATCATTAAAGCATATTTCTTGGATAGAATTGAAAATTAGGTTGGGCAATTATTCTGTTAGTGGGATGGATTGTGAAGGACCTGCCTAGTATGGGCCAACAGGCCTGCTGCAGTGTTCCTCCTTTCTTATGTTCTTATTCGTTGGTCTGATCATCGGCGACATTGTTCCGGGGATAATCCTTGCATATACCCTTCAATCGTTGAATTTCTCTTCTAGCTTCCGTTAATTCCGCCTTAAGTTGGAGATATAGCTGCTCGTAGTCGAGGGAAAAGATCATCCAATCTCAGGTAGCTAAGAACGGAAGCACAGTGAGCTAAGAACGGAAGCACAGTGAGCTAAGAACGGAAGCACAGTGAGCTAAGAACGGAAGCACAGTGAGCTAAGTTCTTATGACTTCCCTTAACCTTTCCTCGTAGGACATACCCCTTAGCTCCGAGACTAGTCTTGTTGCAAACCTTCGCACTTTCTCTAGTTTATTTAAATGCTTGGCTAGGTGAGGGTTCCAAACTGGCGCTGCATTCTCCAATATGGGCCTAACTTTCACAGTGTACAGGGTCCTGAACGACTCTTTATTAAGATGTCGGAATGCCGCCTCTTCACAGGTCACCACAAGGTGAACAGGTCTACTCTCTCCCTGTTCCATGAGCTTTATCATACTTCGTCTTAAAACTATGTATGGTTCCTGCCTCCACTGCATCACTTGCCAGACTATTCCACTTCCTGACAATTCTATGACTTAAGAAATACTTCCTAACATCTCTTTGACTCATCTGAGTCTTCAACTTAGAATTGTGACCACTTGTTTCTGTATCCCATCTCTGGAGCATCCTGTCTCTGTCCACCTTATCTATTCCTCGCAGTATTTTGTATGTCGTTATCATGTCTCCTCTAACCCTCCTGTCATCCAGTGTCGTCAGGCCGATTTCCTTTAACCTTTCTTCAAATTACATTCCCATTAGCTCTGGAACTAACCTTATTGCAAACCTGTGCAATTTCTCTAGTTTCTTTACCTGCTTGACCAGGTGTGGGTTGCAAACTGATGCTGCATACTCCAGTATTGGCCTGACGTACATGATGTACAGTCTTGAACGATTCCTTACTGAAGTATCGGAACGCTATTCCCAGGTTTGCCAGGCGCCCATATGCTGCAGCAGTTATCTGGTTGACGAGCGCTTCAGGAGATGTATTCGGCATTATACTCACTTCAAGATCTTTTTCCTTGAGTGAGGTGTGCAGTCTTTGGCCACCTAGCCTATACTCTTTCTGCAATCTTTTTTCTCTTTCCCCGATCTTCAAGACTTTGCATTTGGCGGGGTTAAATTCGAGGAGCCAGTTGCTGGACCACGCGTCCAGCCTCTCCAGGTCTCTTTGTAGCCCTGCCTGATCCTCATCTGACTAAATTCTTCTCATTAACTTCATATAATCTGCGAACAGGGACACTTCAGACATTCATGACATTCACATATACCAAAAATAGGACTGGTCCTAGGACTGACCCCTGTGGAACCCCGCTCGTCACAGGCGCCCACTGTGATACCCCATCATGTACCATGACTCGTTTTTGCCTCCCTGATCCATTGCAGTGCCCTTCCTGTTATACGTGCCTGATCCTCTAGCTTCTGCACTAATCTCTTGTGAAAAACTTAGTCGAAGGCCTTCTTGCAATCCAAGAAAATGCAATCAACCCACCCCTCTCAAGGAAAGAATTATTACTGGAACCTGAATTAATTTCAAAAGTGATCTGTCTTTACTCGCAGTTTAATAACAAATGTCAGGTAATAAAATTGTTAATCAATACTAATTGTGAAAAAAAGTAATCGGTGAAGTTTTATTTAATATAAAATGCCAATATACTAGAAAAGAAATCTAAATATAAACACAAAAATAAGAAATATTCAAATATTGAATAATAAATCACAGGAAAAATAGAGAAAAGAACATAATGAGAGTAATAAGCAAGACACTATAAAAACTGTACTAATGTAAATTGAATTATTGCGATGAAATTGTAATAAATTTCACACGAACTAAAATATCAATTTATTGCAACTGTTAGCAAAACACAGGAAATATTAAATACTGGATAATGGAGCACAGAATAGCAGAATAAAAACTGAGATAATCACTGGAGAATAAAAAACATTAAAATACACGAAAAAAATAAGCAGAATTAAATCAATCAATAAAAATTGCACACGCAAAAATTATAGCTTAGAAAATTATGCAAAATATCAAGTTATATATGAGTGAGTAGAATTTAAGTCATAATCACAGTTAGATCAAACAATTTACTCAAAATAGAGTAATGGTAAATTGAACTTAGCCCAAAAAAATGCATGAATGAACTATCTCTAATAATGAGAATAAAAAAAAATACTGATACAAGGAAAGGTAATTCACACTCTTACATTATTGTAGGACACATAAATCAAGAGTCACTCACTACACTGATAATTAATCTTGAATATAATTAATATTTCGAAAAAAAAGCTATTGTTTTGCAGTGTCTGTGTAAAATTCGACATATATGAGAACACTGCAACATGTTAAATGCTTGATGCAAAAAAAAGTAGTACACAGAATGAAAAATGAAATTTTAGCACTTGAGAAAATAGTAATTGAACTAACACACTTGAAAATAACAGGAAAATGCAATGAGCAAAAAGGAAAAAAAAAAAGTGAGAACATAAGGAAATTTAATTAAAATAAGGTAGGATACACAGTACTTAATAAACACAAATAAAGAAATAATGCAATGTCATAGAGTGAATAACTGAGTAAGAGAAATTAACACCAAAAAATTAACACTAACACTGCATACAATAGAGAAAATGTAATTTGCAGAGGAGTAAAACATATTATAGGGTACAGAATAACACTGGGAATGATATATAACACTGAGGACACTGTCAATATTGCAGTCACATGAAAACACACAAGGGAAATTTAATAATAATAATAATTATTATTATTATTATTATTATTATTATTATCATCATCAAAAAGAAGCGCTAAACCTGGGAATTTAATAAGCAAAAGATTTACACTAGAAGTCTCTCTGACACAATTCACTAACTTTGAACAAAAGTTTCACTTTAGGCTCTTAAAATGTTTTTAACACGCATATATTTATAAATGACGTAGGGATGTTGATTGGAGGTTGGCGCCTCCCTGGTGGCGGCATCGATAACCATAGAGTCGATGAATCAACTCGAATTTCTGCGCTTTCTAGAACTACAGGCCTAGAATTTTTATCACTGGCTCTCAGAAGATCAGTTCTCTTTACCTGGTATATTGGCGATATGATATATGTGGGTGGATCACGTGGTGTGGGTGGCTGGCTGGGTGGATTGTCATGTGGGTTAGTTACCATTTTGTCCTAGGCACATGTCGATTAGACACTAGGCCTGTTGTATGTATATGTGTGTGTGTGTGTGTGTGTGTGTAACGAAACACTTCGAAATGTTTCCGCCCCGCTGGGAATTGGGTGGTGAAGCGGCTGGGAGCATGGTGTAGCTAGCGGGTATCCACACGGCTGGCTGACTGGCTCCTGTGCTACTCTCAGTCCACATGACTAAGCCGGGTGTCTCATGGAACCAATAAGCCACAAATATTGTACAAGGATGGTAATTTCCTCTTTGACTATCAATTAACTGGTAGTACAGAGTGAGGACAGTACACTGGAATCGGTAATTCCTAACAGGAACTGGGTTGGGTTCATTCTTTCTCAACTGGCTTGGCTTTTGCTGACTAAATCCTCGACGCTAGTCACATAGACGTATTAAAGCAGGGCAGACGCCTGGGTTACCGGCTTAGGCTCTGTCTGGTAAAGACTGGCTTAACCTGACTTAATTTTCATGGAACTCGGATCTACTTCTCGGAAATTTACAAAAAATCCTAATGCGCAAACACTTTATTCAGGAAGCACAGTAGAGATGTGCAGATATGCTGGAGACTGCTCACTGGCTGGTCTACATCTACACGCTGCTCACTGGCTGGTCTACATCTACACGCTGCTCACTGGCTGGTCTACATCTACACGCTGCTCACTGGCTGGTCTACATCTACACGCTGCTCACTGGCTGGTCTACATCTACACGCTGCTCACTGGCTGGTCTACATCTACACGCTGCTCACTGGCTGGTCTACATCTACACGCTGCTCACTGGCTGGTCTACATCTACACGCTGGTCACAGACTGGTAGCTCGTCTTGGTAAAATATATCTAAAATGACCATAATTTTCAAAATTACACGCCCAGAGCTGCCACCAGCTCCTGGCCCCGCCTCTTCACTGGCCGCTACTCGGTCACTCTACTCGCTCCAAGAGCTTTATCATACATCTCCTTAATGCTATGTATGGATCCTGTCTCCACTATATCACTTCCCAGACTATTCCACTTCCTGACAACTCTGTGACTGAAGAAATACTTCCTAACATCCCTGTGATTCATCTGAGTCTTCAACTTCCAACTGTCACCCCTTCTTGCTGTGTCCCATCTCTGGAACATTCTGTCTCTGTCCACCTTGTCGATTCCTCTCAGTATTTTATATGTCATTATCATATCCCCTCTATCCCTCCTGTCTTCCAATGTCGTCAGGTTGATTTTCCGTAACCTTTCCTCGTAGGACATATCCCTTACCTCCGGGACTAGTCTTGTTGCAAACATCTGCACTTTTTCTAGTTTCCTTATGCTTGGCTAGGTGAGGGTTCCAAACTGGTGCTGCATACTCCAGTATGGGCCTAACGTACACAGTGTACAGGGTCCTGAATGACTTCTTATTAAGATGTCGGAATGCTGTTCTTAGGTTTGCTAGGCGCCCGTATGCTGCAGCAGTTATTTGGTTGATGTGCGCCTCAGGAGATGTGCCTGGTGTTATACTCACCCCAAGATCCTTTTCCTTGAGTGAGGTTTGTAGTCTCTGGCCTCCTAGACTATACTCCGTCTGTGGTCTTCTTTGCCCTTCCCCAGTCTTCATGTGTGTGTATGTTTGTGTTTGTGTGTGTGTGTGTGTGTTTATGTGTGTGTGTGTGTGTGTGCGTTTTACCATTTTGTCCTAGGCACATGTCGATTAGACACTAGGCCTGTGTGTGGTGGTGGGTGTGGGTGTGTGGTGGTGGTGGGTGTGGGTGTTTGATGGTGGGTGTGGGTGTATTGTGGTGGTGGGTGTGGGTGTATTGTGGTGGTGGGTGTGGGTGTATTGTGGTGGTGGGTGTGGGTGTATTGTGGTGGTGGGTGTGGGTGTGGGTGTATGGTGGTGGTGGTGTGTGGTGGTGTGGGTGTGTGGTGGTGGGTGTGGGTGTGTGGTGGTGGGTGTGGGTGTATTGTGGTGGTGGGTGTGGCTGTATGGTGGTGGTGTGGGTGTATGGTGGTGGTGGTGGGTGTGAGTGTGTGGTGGTGGTGTGGGTGTGTGGTGGTGATGTTAGTGTGTGGTTTGTGTGTGTTTGTGGTGGTGTGGGTGTAGTTGTGGGTGTGTGTGGTGTTGGGTGGGTGTGATAGTGGTTGGGTGGGTGTGGTAGTGGTGGGCGGGTTTGGTAGTGGTGGGTGGGTATGGTAGTGGTTTTGGGTGGGTGTGGTGGAGGTGGTGGTGGGTTTGAGGTGGTGGTGGGTTTGTTGTTGTGGTGGGTTGGTGTGGTGGTGGTGGGTGGGTGTGGTGGTGGGTGGGTGGACGGGTGTGGTGGTGGGTGGGTGGACGGGTTTGGTGGTGGGTGGGTTGTCGGGCGGGTTTGGTGGTGGTGCTGGTGGTTGTGGTAGTGGGTGGATGTAGTGGTGGTTTGTGTGGTAGTAAGTGGGTGGGTGTGGTGGGTTGGTGTGGTGGATGGGTGTGGGTGGGTGTCGTGTTAAGTGGGTGGATATGTGGGGGTATGGTGGGTGTTTAGGGGTGGGGTGTATTCAGGGTGGGGGTTGTGTGCGGTGGGTGTGGTGTGTCCGGGTGGGTGTGGTGTGTCCGGGTGGGTGTGGTGTGTCCGGGTGGGTGTGGTGTGTCCGGGTGGGTGTTGTGTGTCTGGGTGGGTGTGGTGTGTCTGGGTGGGTGTGGTGTGTCTGGGTGGGTGTGGTGTGTCCGGGTAGGTGTGGTGTGCGCGGGTGGGCGTGGTGTGCGCGGGTGGATGTGGTGTGCGCGGGTGGGTGTGGTGTGCGCGGGTGGGTGTGGTGTGTCCGGGTGGGTGTGTTGTGCACGGGTGGGTGTGGTGTGCGCTGTTGGGTGTGATGTGTGCTAACACGCGCAAGAAAATGCACATGCGTGCACACACATACACACACGCAAACACATGAGCACACATGCACACGCACATATAAGCCTGGTCCAGCAATTGGCTCCTGGAGTTCAACCCCACCAAGTGCAAAGTCATGAAGATTGGGGAAGGGCAAAGAAGACCGCAGACGGAGTACAGTCTAGGGGGCCAGAGACTGCAAACCTCAATCAAGGAAAAAGATCTTGGGGTGAGTATAACACCAGGAACATCTCCTGAGGCGCACATCAACCAAATAACTGCTGCAGCATATGGGCGCCTAGCAAACCTAAAAACAGCATTCCGACATCTTAATAAAGAATCGTTCAGGACCCTGTACACTGTGTACGTCAGGCCCATACTGGAGTATGCAGCACCAGTTTGGAACCCACACCTAGCCAAGCACGTGAAGAAGCTCGAGAAAGTGCAAAGGTTTGCAACAAGACTAGTCCCAGAGCTAAGGGGTATGTCCTACGAGGAGATGTTAAGGGAAATCGACCTGACGACACTGGAGGACTGGAGAGATAGGGAGGACATGATAACAACATATAGGATACTGAGAGGAATTGACAAAGTGGACAGAGACAGAATGTTCCAGAGATAAGACACAGCAACAAGGGAACACAGTTGGAAGTTGAAGACTCAGATGAATCACAGAGATGTTAGGAAGTATTTCTTCTGTCACAGAGTGGTCGGGAAGTGGAATAGTTTATGAAGCGATGTAATGGAGGCAGGCTCCATACATAGCTTTAAGCAGAGGTATGATAAAGCTCATGGCACAGGGAAAGTGACCCAGTAGCGGCCAGTGAAGAGGCGGGGCCAGGAGCTGTGAATCGACCCCTGCAACCACATCTAGGTGAGTACAACTAGGCGAGTACATACAGGAGGGCCCCCGCTCATACTGCAGGTTAGGTTCCAGCCTACTGCTGTAAAGCAAAAATTGCTCTCAAGTGAGACATAGCTTTTTTTCACTTTCAAATACATAAATAAACCTGATAACGTGTTTACATTATCATATATTAAGTGTGAAATAGAACTAGGCCTAAAAAATCAGACACTGCAACATCATATATCTTGATACAGGAATGTTCTCAATGCTTGCCTTACCTATAGGCATGACCATCTACACTAATGTTTCTTAATGGATGGTTTGAATTCTTAAAATATTGTGTGTGTCTGTATGTGTGTGTGTGTATTCACCTATTTGTGGTTGCAGACTATTCCACTTCCTGACAGCTCTATGGCTGAATAAAAACTTCCTAACATCCCTTTGACTCGTCTGAGTCTTCAACTTCCAATTGTGACCCCTTGTTTCTGTGTCCCATCTCTGGAACGTCCTGTCTCTGTCCACCTTATCTATTCCTCACAGTATTTTGCATGTCGTTTTCATGTCTCCCCTAACCCTCCTGTCCTCCAGTGTTGCCAGGCCGATTTCCCTTAACCTTTCTTCGTAGGACATTTTTCTTAGGTCTGGAACTAGCCTTGTTGCAAACCTTTGCACTTTCTCTAATTTCGTGACGTGCTTGACCAGGTGTGGGTTCCAATCTGGTGCTGCATACTCCAGTATGGGCATGACGAACACGGTGTACAGAGTCTTGAATGATTCCTTACTGAGGTATCGGAACGCTATTCTCAGGTTTGCCAGGCGCCCATATGATGCAGCAGTTATCTGGTTGATGTGTGATTCCGGAGACGTGCTCGGTATTATACTCACCCCAAGATCTTTCTCTTTGAGTGAGGTTTGCAGTTTTTGGCCACCTAGCCTATACTCTGCGGTCTTCTTTGCACTTCCGCGATCTTCATGACTTTGCATTTGGCGGGGTTATTTCAAGGAGCCAGTTGTTGAACCACGCGTCCAGCCTGTCCAAGTCTCTTTGTAGTCCTGCCTGAATCTCATCTGATTTAATTCTCCTCATTAACTTCACATCGTCTGCGAACAGGGACACTTCTGAGTTTATCCCTTCCATCATATCATTCACATATACCAAAAATAGAACTGGTCCTAGGACTGACCCCTGTGGGATCCCGCTCGTCACAGGCGCCCATTGTGATACCTCATCCCGTACCATGACTCGTTGTTGCCTCCCTGTCAGGTTCTCTGATCCATTGCTGTACCCTTCCTGTTATACGTGCCTGATCCTCAAGCTTTTGCACTAATCTCTTGTGAGGAACTGAGTCGAAGGCCTTATTGCATTCCAAGAAAATGCAATCAACCCACCCTTCTATCTCGTGTCTTGCTTCTGTTACCTTGTCATAAAAGTCCAGTAGGTTTGTGACATAGGATTTGCCTTCCATAAATCCGTGCTGGTTGTCGTTTATAATCTTGTTCCGTTCCAGCTGCTCCACCACTCTCCTCCTGATAATCTGCTCAATGACTTTGCATACTATACATGTCAGTGACACTGATCTATAGTTTAGTGCTTCGTTTCTGTCTCCATTCTTAAAAATGGGGACTACATTTGCCGTCTTTTCAGGGGATAAGTCAATTCCATCAAATTACCGTCCAATAAGCCTCACGTCTATAGTAGGCAAATTATTAGAATCAATTATAGCTGATATTATTAGAAGTCACCTTGAAGAACATAATTTGATTAATGAATCTCAGCATGGGTTCACGAGAGGTCGTTCCTGCCTGACAAATTTACTGACGTTTTTCAATAAAACATTTGAGGCAGTAGACAGTGATAAAGAATATGATATAGTTTACTTGGATTTCAGTAAGGCCTTCGATAGAGTACCTCACAAGAGACTCTTAAGAAAGGTGGCAGCTCATGGTATAGGAGGTAAAGTTCTAGCATGGATAGAGGCATGGCTTACCAATAGAAAGCAGAGAGTTTCCATTAATGGGGTCAAATCTGAATGGGGATTAGTCACTAGTGGCGTTCCACAAGGATCAGTTTTAGGCCCATTGTTGTTCATAATTTACATAAATGACCTTGATGAAGGAATTGAAAGTGATATGAGTAAATTTGCTGATGATACAAAAATAGGCCGTATAATTCATTCTGAGGAGGATACCAGTGAACTCCAGGAGGATTTGGACAAATTAATGTCTTGGTCTGAAAAGTGGCAGATGAAGTTCAATGTGGACAAGTGTAAGGTGCTAGTCGTTGGTAATGAAAATATCCCTCGAATTTATAAACTAGGTGAAGTAGAGCTTGATCATACAGAATGTGAAAAAGACTTGGGAGTCATGGTAAGCAGAAATCTAAAGCCAAGACAACAGTGCCTAAGTGTGCGCAATAAGGCTAACAGATTACTAGGATTTATTTCAAGAAGTATAAGCAACAGAAGTCCAAAAGTTATTTTACAGCTCTATACATCACTAGTGAGACCTCATTTGGATTATGCAGCTCAGTTTTGGTCTCCTTACTACAGGATGGATATAGATTCGTTGGAGAACATACAGAGAAGAATGACTAAAATGATTTACAGTATAAGAAATCTCCCGTATGAAGATAGACTTAGAGCGTTGAATCTCCACTCTCTGGAGAGACGTAGAATGAGGGGAGATATCATCGAGGTGTACAAGTGGATGATGGGCATAAACAAAGGAGATATTAATAAAATACTGAGGATATCGAACCAAGTAAGAACCAGAAATAACGGATTTAAATTGGATAAATTTAGATTTAAAAAGGACATAGGCAAGTACTGGTTTTCGAACAGAGCTGTAGATGCGTGGAACAATCTTCCGAGTAGGGTGATAGAGGCTAGGACCTTGGGTGGCTTTAAAAAGAGATTGGACAAATATATGAGTGGGAGGGGCTGGGTTTGATTAAGTGTCGTGAGTACGGGAGTAAATTCTTAGGTAGTGGTGGTTTTGATAAGGACATGCCTTGTATGGGCCAGTAGGCCTTCTGCAGTGTTCCTCCATTCTTATGTTCTTCCATACAACAGGTAGTTGCCCAGTTTCAAGGGATGTGTTGAAAATTGTGGTTAGTGGCACACACAGTGTCTCTGCTCTCTCTCTAAGGACCCAAGGAGAGATGTCCGGTCCCACTGTCTTTGAGGCATCAAGGTCACTTAGCAACTTCTTCACCTCCTCCTCGGTTGTGTGAATTTCATCCAACACTTGTTGGTATATCCCTTGTTGGTGTATCCCTCTGTTCTGTATTCCCAGAGACTTTTCTGTCTCCACTGTAAATACTTCTTTATATCTCGTGTTGAGCTCCTCACATACTTCTTGGTCGTTTCTTGTGAACTCCCCACCTTCTTTCCTCAACCTGATTACCTGGTCCTTGACTGTTGTCTTCCTCCTGATGTGGCTACAAAACAGCTTAGGGTCAGACTTGACTTTCGATGCTATGTTGTTTTTGTACTGTTGCTGGGCCTCCCTCCTTATCTGTGCATTCTCGTTTCTGGCTCTTCGAATAATCTCTTTATTTTCCTGTGTCCTTTGCCTTCTGTACTTTTTCCATTCTCTAGTGCACTTAGTTTTGGCCTCTCTACACCTTCGGTTAAACCATGGGCTCGTGCTTGTCTTAACAGTTATTCTGTTGCCCTTGATAACAAACCTTTCCTCTGCCTCCTTGCATTTTTTTGTTAGGTATTCCATCATTTCGTTTACTGACATTCCTGCCATTCTCTTTCTCTTTAATTAATCTTTGTGTGTGTGTGTGTGTGTGTGTGTGTGTATGTGGTTGTGGTTGTGTGTGTGTGTGTAAATGCTCACTTATTTGTGGTTGCAGGGGTCGAATCAGAGCTCCTGGCCTCGCCTCTCCGCTGGTCGCTATTAGGCCCGCACTTTTCCTGCTCCAAGAACTTTATCGTACCTCTTCTTAAAACTATGTATGGATCTTACCTCCACTACATCACTCTGCAGACTGTTTCACTTCCTGACAACACTATGACTGAAGAAATACTTCCTAACATCCCTGTGATTCATATGAGTCTTCAACATCCAGTTGTGACCTTTCTTGCGGTGTCCTGCAGTGTCCTCAGTGTAAAGGACGCCATAATTATTGTAAATATTGCTCTTTATATAATATTATATTGCTAATGTTTTCGTTATTAGATAAAACGAAAATTTCTTGCTTTATATTTTTATTTGACAAGTATGTTTAACTAATTTACGTAGGTAGGGTGTAACAACTTCAACTCTCACTGTGCTCGTGGTAGGAGAGTTTTGATTGGCTGCTAGCACTCTGACAACTACCTGCCTGCATGTTTCATGTTGATGCCAGGGTTTTAAGCCAGCACCAGTCACCTGGTGGTGTCTCTGGAGGGCCTGCCTCTTGCTCTCTCCCACTGATCCTTATAGAGGAAATTGTCTGGAGAATGCTGTTCTCCTCAGCTCGTGTTATTTAGACAGAAGAGTCTTACCGAGTACTTACCAAGTACACATGCATACTCACACACATACTTACATTCTTATATTACTCTTGTACTTGTGAGTACATCTCATCATAGCAACGTAACGTACCAAATGGTACATATTGAGAGTACTATAGAGTATGGTATCTTATCATATGTTCCCTATGATTTTATGTTCAAAATTACAATATTATACAAAAGTATAATAGGCTATACTCTAAGAAGTGTGTAAGAACTTATCTCCTTAATTATTTAAGCTATATTAACTGTAAATATTACCACCTAGACACCTTCGTTATTAAAGATCTCAACTTTCATTTCGTTGCTTTGTGTTAATCCAGTCGTAATCGAAAAGCGCTATTCAGAAGCCACCTCCTAATCTATGAGATAACTGGATTAGAATCCTAACTAACAAACTGTTACAAAACTAGAAACAGGCCCAGTTTCATGCCTTCAGACAACTACCTGCCTGCATGTTCATGTTGATGCCAGGGTTTTAAGCTGCACCAGTCACCTGGTGGTGTCTCTGGGGGCTCTCCATATCCTACTAGAACTGTAAAGATATTGTCGAGAATCTGTTCTCCAGCTCGTGTTATTTAGACAGAAGAGTCTTACAGTACTTACCAGTAACATGCATACCACACACATACTTACATTCTATAATACTTTGTACTTTGAGTACATTCATCATAGCAACAACGTACCAAATGGTACATATTGAGAGTACTATAAGTATGGTATCTTATCATATGTTCCTATGATTTTATGTTCAAAATTACAATATTATACAAAAGTATAATAGGCATACTCTAGAAGATAGTGTAAGAACTTATCTCCATTAATTTTTAAGCTATATTAACTGTAAATATTACAAACTAGACACCTTCGTTATTAAAGATCTCAACTTTCATTTCGTTGCTTTGTGTTAATCCAGTCGTAATCGAAAAGCGCTATTCAGAAGCCACCTCTAATCTATGAGATAACTGGATTAGAATCCTAACTAACAAACTGTTACAAAACTAGAAACAGGCCCAGATTCGTGCCTTCAGCATTCTATGGAGAGGGAGCATGGACACAGGGGTCATCCCACACATACTAAAAACAACAGACATAACCCCACTATACGAAGGTGGCAGTAAAGCAATTGCAAAGAACTACAGACCGATAGCACTAACATCCCATATCATAAAAATCTTTGAGAGGGTTCTAAGGAGCAAGATCGCAAACCACATAGATACCCATCAATTATACAACCCAGGGCAACACGGGTTTAGAGCAGGTCGCTCCTGCCTGTCCCAGCCACTGGACCACTATGATAAGGTCCTGGATGCTGTTGAGGATAACCAAAATACAGATGTAGTATACACAGACTTTGCAAAAGCTTTCGACAAGTGTGACCATGGTGTAATAGCGCACAAAATGCGCTAGTAAACAGAGTAAAGTCCCAGGCAGCCACGGTGAAAAGCTCTGTTCCACAAGGCACAGAACTCACTCCCATTCTATTCCTCATCCTCATTTCTGACATAGACAGAGATGTAAGCCATATCTCCGTATCTTCCTTTGCGGATGACACCCGGATTGCCATGACAGTGACCTCCATTGAAGACACTGCAAGACTCCAAGCGGACATCAACCAAATCTTCAAATGAGTCACTCAAAACAATATGAAGTTCAACGAGGAGAAATTTCAACTACTCAGATATGGAATCTTGAGGAAATAAAAAAATGTATCAAGGTATACGACAAATTCTAACCATACAATAGAGCGAAAAAGAAATGTGAAGGACCTGGGAGTGATGATGTCAGAGGATCTCGCCACAACAATGTATCTACCTCATCGGCTAGGAAAATGATATAATGGATAATGAGAACCTTCAAAACTAGGGACGCCAAGCCCATGATGACACTCTTCAAATCATTTGTTCTCTCTAGGCTTGAATACTTCTGTACACTAACGGCCCCCTTCAAGGCTGGCGACATTGCAGACCTGGAGAGCGTACAAAGAACTTTCACAGCACACACAAGTACGATAAAGCACCTAAATTACTGGGAACGGATGAAGGTCCTTGATCTGTATTCCCTGGAACGCAGGCGAGAGAGATACATGATAATATACACTTGGAAGGTCCTGGAGGGATTGGTACCAAGACTGCACACGAAAATCACTCCCTATGAATGCAAAAGACTCGGCAGAAGATGCAACATTCCCCCGATGAAAAACAGGGACATCACGAGTACACTGAAAGACAACATTATAAGTGTCCGGGGCCCAAGACTGTTCAACTGCCTCCCAGCATACATTAGGGAGATTGCCAATAGACCCCTGGCTGTCTTCAAGAAGGCACCTGACAGGCACCTAAAGTCAGTACCTGACCAACCGGGCTGTGGTTCGTACGTCAGTTTGCGTGCGGCCGGCAGTAACAGCTTGATTGATCAGACCCTGATCCACCGTGAGGCCTGGTGTCAGACCGAGCCGCAGGGGCGTTGACCTCCGAAACCCTCACCAGGTAAACTCCAGGTAAGATAGATATTGAAGATATCTTCACTTAATAGGTGTTTCATTTTGTAACAGCCCCATATCTGAAATATTCTGTCACTGCCAACCTTGTCAATTCCACTTAGTACTTTGTATGTCGTTATCATGTTCCCCCTATCCCTCATGTCCTCCAGTGTCGTCAGGTTTATTTCCCATAACCTATCCTCATAGGACATACCCTATAGCTCCTGGACTAGTCTTATTGCAAACGTTTACACTTTCTCTAATATATTGACGTGCTTTACTAGATGTGGGTTCAATACTGGTGCTGCATACTCCATACTGCATATTCATAAGTTTACCAGTTGCCCATATGCTGCAGCAGTTATTTGATAGATATGTGCCTCAGGAGATGGTCCCCGTATGATACTAACACCAAAATCCTTTTACTTGCATGAGGTTTGCAGTCTTTGGCAAATTAGCATCTCCTCCGTCTGCGGAATTTTTTGATCTTCCCCAATCTTTCATGCCTTTGCACTTGGTGGGGTTAAGCTCTAGGAGCTATTTGTTGGACCAAGTTTTGAGCCTCGACAGATCCCTTTGTAGTCCTATCTTATCTTCATCCACTTGAATTAATTACCTTCACATCGTCTGCAAAAACGGACACCTCTGAATCTATCCATTTCGTCATGTCATCCACATATACCAGAAACAGCACCGGCCCACTTGTCACATACGACTACTCTGACACCTTATCACATACCATCACTCGTTGTTTCCTTTCAGTCAGGCATTCCCTCATCAGTTGCTGTTCCTGTGTGATCCTCTAGGTTTTACGATAGTCTCTTGCGTTGAAAGCCTTCTTACAGTCGTGGAAAATGCAGTCTACTCACTCTCTCTCTCTCTTGTCTTACTTCTGTTACCTTATAAAACTCCAGTACGTTTGTGACGCAGTATTTTCCCTCCCTGAAACCTTGCTGGTTATCGTGTATAAGTTCATTCCTTTCTAGGAGCTCCAACAGTGTTGGACCAACATTCTTTTCCTGATAATCATCTCCATGCTTTGTCTATTGTTTAATACCGCCTGTCTGTCACCATTCTTAGAAACTGGGACTTCATATGCTGTCTTCCACACCTTAGTGGCATACACAGGAATCTAGTTCGCTTAACAGTCTATTCACCTTCTCCTGGGTTTTATGTTTGTGCAGCTCATGTCTGAGTACCCTACCATCACGATTTGCTGGAAACAAATACCTCCCTAAATTTCGTGTTCAGATCCTCACATACTTAATCACATACCTAATCCTTGACTGTTATTTTCTTTCAGATGTTCCTGTACAAGAACTCTAGGTCAGATTTGGCTTTCGATGCTATATCATTCTTATACTGCCGCTAAGCCTCACTCTTTTTACATGCATATTTGTGTCTGGCTTTTCGGCTCATCTCCTTATTTTCCTGGGTCCTTTGTCTTTTGTACTTTATCCATGTTCTAGCACACTTGGATTTGGCCTCTCTATACCTTCGCATGAACCAAGAGCTTATTGTTGTCTTCCCATTGGTTCTGTTGCCCTTAGGTAGGAACTTCTCTGCCTCCCTGCACTTTGTGGTCACGTGTTCATTCATTTCATTTACTGTCTTCCCCTCCAGTTCTCTTCTCCACTGCACCTCATGCAGGAATTACCTTATACCTGTGTCATCCCCTTTTTATAGTTTGGCTTCTCCCGTCCTTCTGATACTGCTTTACTCACTGTTAACTCCACAATGAATTCGATGCTTAGGACCATGTATGATATCCTCAATGTATGATGTCCTCAGTGTCTGAACTACTCAAGGTGTTGCTGGTTCATTCTCTCCTTTCTCTCTGGTAGTGTCCCTAACACCGTGTGGCACCTTGTCGCAGCGTTGGTGACAAGACGCCGAAGGGTATTGCCCACTGCAATGGGCCTCATTCCTCCATCTTTTTCCCCGAAGGGCACATAGTGGGGCAACAAAGAAAAGGGAAATATGGGCCTCCAGGACACTGCCAGCCATGCACACTTTGGAAAATTTGGTGAGTTCAGACAACATCTCTGAAACATCAAGTGTTGAAATGAGTGTGTTGCGACCTTAAACCGGTGATATCCCCTGCTTACCCCTGTGGAAATGACATGGTGGCCTTATACACATCAGCATCCTGTGTAGGGTTGAATGTTCTTCACCTGTTCCACTTTCAGGGAGAAATCAATGTTGGTACTGGGAGCTCTGGGTGGATGTTTATCCTTCAGAGCTTGTGCTGTAATGACGTCCTTAGAGGCGATGGTATCCTTACTGGTTATAAGTATGAGTGCTGCTGTAGTATATTGCCCTCTTCTATTTTTTTTTGCTAATTTGGGCTCTGATATTTGATATATCACTTGTTCTGTTATTTGCATTTCCCAGGCGGGTGACTGTCGCCCTAGGTGGGAGACGGATGAGGTTGTCAACTCTAGGGAATGCATTTAATGCTCTAATGACAGATGTTGCTAGAGACTTGTCTTTCATGGGCGGCACAGCCAGATAGGCATTATAAAATAGCAGTAGGTTGTCCCAGGATCCGTTGAATGCAGGGGCAGCGATTTTGGTGGCAGCTTAACCGCAAGCTGCTTTGCAGATGTGTGACAGTCACACATTTGATTGCAGATTTTAGGTACTCTATAGAGGTGAAGTTAGGGTGACTGTCAGTTCTGTCTGCTGGGAGTGGTTATTGGTTGTTCCCAGTTGGAGCCCTCTTAAGGGATTGAGTTCACACTCCCAGTGGTACACCTGGCAGATGCTTCGTGGACGAGTTCCACCACCTTGTCTATGTCGTGGACTTTCCTGGGAACCCTGCACACCTTGTGACATTGCTGACATCGTGAGCGTGGGAGGGCACAAGTTGTGGGATGACGGGTGAAGCACAAGATGGATGCAAGAGGTAATGAGAGTAATTACACACACACACACACACACACATACACACACTATACATATATATATCGTGCCGAATAGGTAAAACTGGTCAATTAACAAGAACTCATTCAAAATTAAGTACTTTCTGAAATTTTCTTTTATACGTTTAAATATAGATTTTTTTTCATTTATGTCAATGTAAAAATTAATTATTTTGTACCAAAAGAACCTTAGAAAACTTACCTAACCTTATCATAACAAGCGCAATTTAATTTATCCTAATCCAACTAAATATATTTTAGTTAAGTTTGCTGGAGGGGTTCTAGGAGATAATTACGGTCATAGTGAAACACACTTGAGTCTGTGAGAAGAGGAGAGGAGAGCCCAGCCCTCTGTCCAGTCCTACGCCTATCGTCAGAGTGGGATGGGGGCTTGTCGGCAGACGCTCACATGCGCGGGTCTCTGACGTCACAAGTAACAAGGGATCACGAATATACCATAGCTGGAATTACTTATAATACACTACACAAGTATATACATATGCTTCAGTACTTACACTACAGACAAGTTTACAATAATTTAATAATAAACAAACACAATGAAATATATTTTTTTCGTTAGGTTCAGAATTATTTTTTCGAAATTACTGCATACACAAATTTTCGCTTGCCTCATTCGGCAAGAAGAGCGTTGCTATTTAAGCCAAAATAGCAAGTTTTGCCTATTCGGCACGAGGATGGAGGAGGATGAAATTAGTTCTGAAGCACCCGAACTATCGAATGTCCTCGGATCACTGTACAACACCTAGCTCTGCTGGGTGAGTGATTCTTGTAGGATTGTATGGTCCCGTGGGTTAGAGCGTCGTGGAATTTTCGCTCACCATGAGGCGGGCTAAAACAAAATGGGTTCGAATCCTTGGCTAGTAGCAGTGTTGCTATATATAAATTTTCCTAGGCATTCCAGTATGGTGGAAATAAGTTCAACAACTCTGGTCAGAGGACACTTGAACAAATCAATGATACCAAGAATTTGGTCTTTGTTTCGAACACATAAGTGGTGAAAATTTGGAGTCTATTGGATGAGTAGGTCAAGAGTCAGAAGTAGAAGGATTAAAGAAAAAGAAAATCATGCTACTTCTTGTAAGTGTCCCTTCAGGGATTCTTAATAATTACTCCCTTGAAATGTGACATATAGAAAACCTTAGTTACGCACACCACATGACAATTATGTCAGTGGTAGAACATTCTGATCTTAAAAGAATAGACCTAGGTTTGACTCAAGCTTTTTTTTGTGAGAATAAGTTTTCTTACATATTCAGCACGAATGATCTCTTAGTTATACATATATAGATTTCCAGGTGACAGTCGACTGTCAAGGATTGAAACCTGAATCATGGCTGTATACTATAAATATTCCTATGATTTTTGTATAACGTAAAATTGACTGTCCATGTGAGGTAACATATTTCCCTTTCGACCCAACGACTCAACTCAGCGAATCAGGTATTAAATCACCAGCTTACTGCTATTTTGGAAAAAAAAAACATTGTCAAATTTCATTTTCTTCTGAGAAAATATTAATGATGGTCTCAAGGAACCTTTGTTACTGCTGGGAAAGATGTCAGAATGAATGGAGAAGTATTTGAACCCGGGGATGAGATGGATATCCTAGGGGTGAAATTTGACTCGAAAATGTTTACATAGCATAAGAACATAAGAATGGAGGAACACTGCAGAAGGCCTACTGGCCCATACAAGGCAGGTCCTTATCAAAACCACCACTACCTAAGAATTTATTCCCGTACTCACGACACAAATCAAACCCAGCCCCTCCCACTCATATATTTGTCCAATCTCTTTTTAAAGCCACATAAGGTCCTAGCCTCTATCACAGTACTCGGAAGATTGTTCCACGCATCTACAACTCTGTTCGAAAACCAGTACTTGCCTATGTCCTTTCTAAATCTAAATTTATCCAATTT
>WNWK01021908.1:0-33413 GCA_009830355.1 Cherax destructor | reverse complement strand
ACTTTAATTTATAAATAAAATACAGTGGTACCCCGACTTACGATATTTTTCATTCCAGAATGCTGTTCAAGTGCCATTACCAAACGAATTTATCCCCATAAGGAATGATGTAAAATAGACTAGTCCTTTTAGACCCCCAAAATTACACTTACAAAAGCATTTAAAAAAATAAACTTACATAAAAGGGTGAGTTTGGGGACCATCGTAAGTCGGGGTACCACTGTATTTACTTTAATTTATAAAAAAGAAATACAGTAGACCCTCATTTAGCACGACTTTATGTTGCGTGATTTGGGTATTACCGATTGGAGAATTGCGGCACATTTTTATCTAACGAAGTAAACCTGATATTACCGATTCGCTGGAGGGAAAAAATTTTGAGCGGTCGGTCGCCTGCAGTGGGTTAAACCATTGAGTCAGTGGGGGAATCCTACTAAGGGTTGTTATGAGCCACATCAAGTGTTTAATGCTGATGAAACAAGTGTTTTCTGGAAAAAAAGGCCAACATGAACTTATATCAGTCAGCAAGAGAAAAGTGCACCAGGCTTCAAGACAGCAAAGGATCGCTTCACCTTGCTCCTTTGCGGTAATGCATCAGGTGATTTTAAGTGTAAGCCCATGGTTATTTACCGCTCTAAGAATCCTCATGCTTTGAGGAAAAGGGAATTTGTTTTTCCTTCCCACAAACTGTTAAGTAAGTTTATTCAGGTATACACAGATACAGTTAAATTGATTATCATCCATAGCAGCATATGTGTAGAGAACCTAGGATAACCCAAAAAAGTCACAGAATGGAAATAAGTCACTCGGACTTTTTTGGGTTATCCTAGGTTCTCTACACATACTGCTATATGATAATCAATTTAACTGTAACTGTATCTATATATACCTGAATAAACTTACAGTTTGCAGGAAAGAAAAACAAATTCCCATTCCCTCAAGCGCGGCCCTTGTTGTAGTTCAGCGGGGGAGACAACCCACCTTCCCCAGCTACCATCCCCGCCAAATCACCCCACCGTCCCAGCATTCGTAGTTCATACGTAGTTCATATGCGTCAAGCCAGCCAGCTGTTTGTGAAGAATAAGAGAGTGAATTGTGTTTTGATCTTTAAATTACTATATCTTGTATCTGCCAAGCAATCATGACATCATGACACCCAGTAGGCATACCAGTGTTGCTCAAAGTGGCAAGAAAAGGTATAAACATTTAAGTCTTAGAATTAACGAAGAAAATAAAGATATTAGACAAGACATAACCTGTGGCCTTAATTAAAGTGTTACTTGTACACATAAAAAAATGTAAACATAAGTTTGTGTGACTGACTGACTGACTGACTTACTGAATGACATGACTGACTTACTGAATGACTTGACTGACTTACTGAATGACTTGACTGACTTACTGAATGACTTACTGACTGACTTACTGACTGCTGCTGACTTACTGGGAGCTTGACGACTTACTGATGACTACTGACTGACTTACTGGACGACTTGACGACTTACTGAATGCTTGACTGACTTACTGGACTGACTTACTGAATGACTTGACGACTTACTGATGCGCTGACTTACTGGATGACTGGCTGACTTACTGAATGACTTCACTGACTGACTGGACTTACTGACTGGGCTTACCCGGACACGGCTGACTTACTGGGATGACTTGACTGACTTATTGAATGACTTGACTGACTTACTGGCAACGCGACTTACGAGCGCTGACTTGACTGACTTACTGCTGACTTGACTGACTTGACTGACTTACTGACTGACTTGACTGACTTACTGAATAAACTTACTTACAGTTTGAGGGAAGGAAAAACAAATTCCCTTTTCCTCTAAGCACGAGGATTGGGCTTACACTTGAAATCACCTGATGCATTACCGCAACAAAGGAGCAAGTTGAAGCGATCCTTTGCTGTCTTGAAGCCCGGTGCACTTTTCTCTTGCTGACTGACATAAGTTTGTGTTGGCATTTTCTTCCAGAAAACACTTGTCTCGTCAGCATTAAACACTTGATGTGGCTCATAGCCACCCTTAGTAGGACCCCCACTGACTCAATGGTTTAACCCACCGCGGGCTACCGTGCGCTCAAATTTTTTTCCCCTCCTGCGAACCGTGTAATATCATTTTACGTTGTGTTAGATAATAATGTGCCGCAATTCTTTAATCGTGCAATACCCATAACGTGTAACATAATCTCGTGCTAAATGACGGTCTACTGTACCTACATTATTATTATAACTGATAATTATAAGTCATATTTCGTTAACATATTAATGTCAGAGGGCATATCTTTAACGAGACAATCGTTAACGAATCATTTTCCCCAAAGAAATAATGGAAATAAAATTAATCCGTCAAGACTTTCAAATGTAGTAAAATCAAAATTTTTAGAATTTTTGACATTAAATAATACACAAATTTTTTTTTTTTTTTTTTTTTTTTTTTTTTTTTTTTTTTTTTTTTTTTTTTTTTTTTTTTTTTTTTTTTTTTTTTTTTTTTTTTTTTTTTTTTTTTTTTTTTTTTTTTTTTTTTTTACCAATATTATTACATTATTATTATAACTGATAATTATACAGTCATATTTCGGTTAACGATATTAATCCGTCAGAGAGGGCATATCTTTAACCGAAACAATCGTTAACCGAATCAATTTTCCCCATAAGAAATAATGGAAATAAAATTAATCCGTCCAAGACTTTCAAATGTAGTAAAATCAAATATTTTTTAGAACTTTTTGACATTAAATAATACACAATTTAATGAACAATAAATAAATACACATGTAAACATAGTACAATAACATGTCACTTACATTTATTGAAGAGTTGTTGATGTGTGGAGGACGGGAGGAGGGGAAAGGATGGAGTATAGTATGCTAGTGTTTGGAAGGGGAATCCCCTTCCATTAACACTGCAGGTGGCAAGTTCTTTTCTGGGGTTACTGGCCTTTTTCTTTTAATGCCACACTCCCTGCATGAATGCTACACTCCCTGCATGCCTGCTACACTCCCTACATGAATGGTACACTTCCTGCATGCCTGCTACACTCCCTGCATGCCTGCTACACTCCCTACATGCCTGCTACACTCCCTGCATGCCTGCTACACTCCCTGCATGCCTGCTACACTCCCTGCATGCCTGCTACACTCCCTGCATGTCTGCTACACTCCCTGCATGCCTGCTACACTTCCTGCATGCCTGCTACACTCGTTGCATGCTTGCTACACTCCCTGCATGCCTGCTACACTCCCTGCATGCCTGCTACACTCCCTGCATGCCTGCTACACTCCCTGCATGCCTGCTATACTCCCTGCATGCCTGCTACACTCCCTGCATGCCTGCTACACTTCCTGCATAAATGCTACACTCCCTGCATGCCTGCTACACTCCCTGCATGAATGCTACACTCTTTATCACAGGGCTGGCACTAGGAGCTTTCTTTGGACCCATGGTAGCTTATTTAGCAGTTGCAAGCACTAAAAACAGTGGAATAATGACAATATACTGGTATAAATGCGTGGGTGGAGTGGGTGGTGATCGCTCTCACTTGTAAACAATAGCACACTAACGCTCCCTGGAGTGTTCGCCTGGTTTGTTTACATTAGGTGTGGGTGGGGAGGAGCGGACTGCCCTGGCTGGTTACACACACTTCCCAAACCTGACTTCCTACAAATAAAACTTACCTCTCACCCTACATTAAGACTACAAATATTTTAAGGTAATTAATGAATGGACTGTATATGTATTTTATCGCTTTGGGGAGCTTTAATTAAATGTCATACTATATTACTTGTAATAATAATTTGTAATTATAATAATAATACACTACACAGGCATGCACATGCATATACGTATATACATACATACATCTATGTTTTTCTTCTTTTTCTTAATAGCTCTTGTTCTTCTTTATTTCCTCTATTGTCCATGGGGAAGTGGAAAAGAATTCTTCCTCCGTAAGCTATGCGTGTCGTATAAGGCGACTAAAATGCCGGGAGCAATGGGCTAGTAACCCCTTCTCCTGTACACATTTACTAAAAAAACGAATAAGAAAAGCTTTATAAAACTGGGATGTTTGAATGTGTGTGGATGTAGTGCGGATGATAAGAAAGAGATGATTGCTGATGTTATGAATGAAAAGAAGTTGGATGTCCTGGCCCTAAGCGAAACAAAGCTGAAGGGGGTAGGCGAGTTTCAGTGGGGAGAAATAAATGGGATTAAGTCAGGAGTATCTGAGAGAGTTAGAGCTAAGGAAGGGGTAGCAATAATGTTGAAGGACCAGTTATGGAAGGAGAAGAGGAATATAAATGTGTAAATTCAAGGATTATGTGGATTAAAATAAGGGTCGGATGCGAAAAGTGGGTTATAATAAGCGTGTATGCACCTGGAGAAGAGAGGAGTGTAGAGGAGAGAGAGAGATTTTGGGAGATGTTAAGCGAATGTATAGGAACCTTTGAACCAAGTGAGAGAGTAATTGTAGTAGGGGACCTAAATGCTAAAGTAGGAGAAACATGTAGAGAGGGTGTGGTAGGTAAGTTCGGGGTGCCAGGTGTAAATGAAAATGGGAGCCCTTTGACTCAACTACCTAAAGTCGTACCTTAGCAACAGAAGTCAGTACGTGAACACAAATGGAGAAAACTCTTCCACACAACAAATTACAGTCGGTGTCCCTCAAGGTAGTGTCCTGGGGCCACTCCTATTCCTCATTTACATAAATGACCTACCGAATGCATCACAACTACTCAAACCCATTTTGTTTGCAGATGACACAACATATGTCTTCTCTCACCCAAATCCAGTCGTACTAGCCAACACAGTTAATGCCGAATTACAGAAAATATCAACATGGATGATGACAAATAAGCTTACTCTCAATACGGACAAGACCTACTACATTCAGTTTGGAAACAAAGCTGCAAATGTTCCACTTAACATAACGCTAAATGGTTCACCCATCACAAGGCTCACAGAGGGAAAATTCCTAGGAATCCACCTTGACAGTAGTCTTAAATTCCAAACACACATACAACAAATTTCCAAGAAAATCTCAAGGACAGTAGGTATATTATCTAAGATACGCTATTATGTGCCTCAACCAGCTCTCATTGCACTATATCATTCTCTTATCTACCCTTATCTAACCTATGGAATCTGTGCATGGGGCTCAACAACATTAAATCACCTTAGACCACTCATAACCCAGCAAAAGGCTGCAGTCAGGATGATAACAAATTCCCACTCTAGAGAGCATACTCCACCTATATTCAGAACCTTAAAACTACTCACCATAAAAAATATTCATACCTATTCATGTGCCTTCTACATACAGTGGACCCTCGGTTAACGAATACCCCGGAAATCGTGCAATTATGTAAGTATAATTTTGTAAGTTCTTGTGGAAGTGTATTTTTGGGGGTCTGAAATAGACTAACCTACGTGAAATTTTTCCTTAAGGGAGTAAATTCGTTCGGTAATGGCACTTGAGCAGACTTCAGGAGTGAAGTTTTTACGAAACTCGGGGGTCCACTGTACATAAAACTCTACATGCTAATATCAACCCTGCGCTCAGAATTCTCCTCAACAACTTTAATAGGTCCCACGAACATGACACAAGACACAGATCACTATTTGACATACCCCGAGTCCATACTAACCAATGTAAAAATTCTATGCACATAAAGGGCCCCAGAATCTGGAATTCATTACCAGTAAATATCAAGTTAACCTTGTCGGAAAATCAATTCAAGACTCTTCTCAAAAATCACCTACTCACCCTATACTAAATACTCATACTGTAACAAACTTCCAAACCCAATATTATTTTACTTAAGATGATCTCAATTTGATATGTTCATCCTCCTTAACACTTGTTGCAATTTCATATCATCATATTGTCTTTAAAATCTTATAGTATCATCATTTTCTTATTTGAAATAAAATATATATCTAGAAGAAACTCTAAAAACAATTTCTAGTATTGTTATTATACTAGTATAGCATCAACATACTGTAACTTGAAATAAATTATACAACTAGATTAAACTCAACCAATTTCTCTTGTATTGTCTTTTAATAGTATGTATAACCATATAATAATTTAAATAATACAGAACTAGAATGAACTCAATCAATTTCTTTAGCATTAAGTACTTAGTGAATAAGTCTCTAGAATAAACTGCTTCTAATGCCATGGCATGCCAGTGGCTCTCCTTGCATTACAGTTTTATAATTGTTTTATAATTGTAACTACCAATAACATTGTACACTTGTAACATGCATAGAAATAAAAATTATTATTATTATTATTAATATTATATTATTATTATTATTATATTATTATTGAACTTTGTATAGAAAGGGGTTTAGTTATAGGTAATACATATTTTAAGAAAAAGAGGATAAATAAGTATACAAGATATGATGTAGGGCATAATGACAGTAGTTTGTTGGACTATGTATTGGTAGATAAAAGACTGTTGAGTAGACTTCAGGATGTACATGTTTATAGAGGGGCCACAGATATATAAGATCACTTTTTAGTTGTAGCTAAAGTGGGAGTAAAAGGTAGATGGGATACAAGGAAAATAGAAGCAGTAAGTAAGAGAGAGGTGAAGGTTTATAAACTAAAAGAGGAGGCAGTTAGGGTAAGATATAAACAACTATTGGAGGATAGATGGGCTAGTGAGAGTGTAGGCAATGGGGTCGAAGATGTATGGCGTAGGTTAAAGAATGTAGTGTTAGAGTGTTCAGCAGAAGTTTGTGGTTACAGGAAAGTGGGTGCGGGAGGGAAGAAGAGCGATTGGTGGAATGATGATGTAAACAGAGTAGTAAGGGAGAAAAAGTTAGCATATGAGAGGTTTTAACAAAGTAGAAGTGATGCAAGGAGGGAAGAGTATATGAAGAAAAAAAGAGAGGTTAAGAGAGTGGTCAAGCAATGTAAAAAGAGCAAATGAGAGAATGGGTGAGATGTTATCATCAAATTTTGTTGAAAATAAGAAAAAGTTTTGGAGTGAGATTAATAAGTTGAGGAAGCCTAGGGAACAAATGGATTTGACAGTTAAAAATAGGAGAGGAGAGTTATTAAATGGAGAGTTAGAGGTATCGGGAAGATGGAGGGAATATTTTGAGGAGTTGTTAAATGTTGATGAAGACAGGGAAGCTGTGATTTCGTGTATAGGGCAAGGAGGAATAACATCTTGTAGGAGTGCGGAAGAGCCAGTTGTGAGTGTGGGGGAAGTTCGTGAGGCAGTGGGTAGAATGAAAGGGGGTAAGGCAGCTGGGATTGATGGGATAAAGGTAGAAATGTTAAAAGCAGGCGGAGATATAGTTTTGGAGTGGTTGGTGCTATTATTTAATACATGTATGGAAGAGGGTAAGGTACCTAGGGACTGGCAGAGAGCGTGTATTGTTCCTTTGTATAAAGGCATAGGGGACAAAAGAGAGTGCAAAAATTATAGGGGAATAAGTCTGTTGAGTATACCAGGTAAAGTGTATGGTAGAGTTATTATTGAACAAGGTGGCTTTAGGAAAGGTAGGGGGTGTGTAGACCAAGTGTTTGCAGCAAAACATATAGGTGAACAGTATTTGGATAAGGGTAAAGAGGTTTTTGTGGCATTTATGGATTTGGAAAAGGCGTATGATAGGGTGGATAGGGGGGCAATGTGGCAGATGTTGCAGGTGTATGGAATAGGAGGTAGGTTACTGAAAGCAGTGAAGAGCTTTTATGAGGATAGTGAGGCTCAGGTTAGAGTGTGTAGGAGAGAGGGAGATTATTTCTCTGTAAAAGTAGGCCTTAGACAGGGATGTGTGATGTCACCGTGGTTGTTCAATAAATTTATAGATAAGGTTGTAAGAGAAGTGAATGTGAGGGTCTTGGCAAGAGGTGTGGGATTAAAAGACAAAGAATCAAATACAGAATCAAATACAAAGTGGGAGTTGTCACAGTTACTTTTTGCTGATGACACTGTGCTTTTGGGAGATTCTGAAGATAAGTTGCAGAGGTTGGTGGATGAATTTGGTAAGGTATGTAAAAGAAGAAAATTGAAAGTGAATATAGGAAAGAGTAAGGTGATGAGGATAACAAAAAGATTCGGTGACGAAAGATTGGATATCAGATTGGAAGGAGAGAGTATGGAGGAGGTGAATGTATTCAGATATTTGGGAGTGGACATGTCAGCAGATGGGTCTATGAAGGATGAGGCGAGTCATAGAATTGATGAGGGGAAAAGGGTGAGTGGTGCACTTCGGAGTCTGTGGAGACAAAGAACTTTGTCCATGGAAGTTAAGAGGGGAATGTATGAGAGTATAGTTATACCAACACTCTTATATGGGTGTGAAGCATGGGTGATGAATGTCGCAACGAGGAGAAGGCTGGAGGCAGTGGTGTGAATATAATGCAGAGAATTCGGAGTTTGGAAATTATGAGGTGCGGGATTACCAGAGGCCTGAGGAGGGGTTGTTGAGGTGGTTCAGACATGTAGAGAGAATGGAACGAAACAGAATGACCTCAAGAGTGTATAAATCTGTAGTGGAGGGAAGGCGGGGTAGGGGTCGGCCTAGGAAAGGTTAGAGGGAGGGGGTAAAAGAGGTTTTGTGTGCGAGGGGCTTGGATTTCCAGCAAGCATGCGTGTGCGTATTTGATAGGAGTGAATGGAGACAATTGGTTTTTAATACTTGACGTGTTGTTGGAGTGTGAGCAAGGTAACATTTATGAAGGGATTCAGGGAAACCGGCAGGCCGGACTTGAGTCCTGGAGATGGGAAGTACAGTGTCTGCACTCTGAAGGAGGGGTGTTAATGTTGCAGTTTTATAACTGTAGTGTAAAGCACCCCTCTGGCAAGACAGTGATGGAGTGAATGATGACGAAAGTTTTTCTTTTTCGGGCCACCCTGCCTTGGTGGGAATCGGCCGATGTGTTAATAAATAAAAAATAATAATTTGTCAGAGCATCATTCCTTCTAAAAATTATATGAGAATAGAAGTGTTGGTCTTCATTTATTCTACTGTATCACTGTGGAGACAACTTGTACACATAATAGTTACACTAGTCATGTGAAACAATAAAATTTAGAAGATGGGGAGGCAGTGGGGTGAGTGAAACCACCCAAGACGGCACATGTCAAGATGGCAGCCAGATGTCTCCCATAACTCGACGGTTTCTTTACATAAGTACTCTGCGGCTCTATCTTACTCTCTCTCTCTTGTTTATTTGTTTTTTATCTCGATTACTCACTTCTCACCCTACCTTGAGACTACAAATATTTTAAGGTAAGTAATGAGTGTACTGCATATGCATTTTATCACTCTAGGGAGCTTTAAGCATCATAGTATGGTATGTGTGGCTGGGGTGGCCAGGAGGACTACCACAACTGACTTCTTACAGTAAATACTACTCACCTTAAGACTACAAATATTTTGAGGTAAATAATGAGTGTACTGTGTGTGTATTTTACTTTTTAATGCCTAGCTCTATTGCTAACTTAATATATGTTAGTGTAAACTTGTTATCTGGCATTTATATGCATTTATAAATGGAAAAAAATAGAGTTCTGCTTTTCGGTGAAGTCTGCTTTCCGTCAGTAGCCTGGAACCTAACCTGCCATATAAGTGGGGCCCTACTGTATAATGCTAAAATAAAATTATTATTATTACTGTATTATACAACCTTCTCAGACTTTTGAAAATCAATTGGATGGTTTAAATCTCTCTCATGAATAAACAGATCATTAGAATCTTGTCCACTTCTAATGCTATATTTAAGTTTAAACCCTTTCACTGTCGAGACCCCTGATCCTGAACTCACTCTCTGTGTCGAAAAATATTAAAAAAAAAAAAATTCTTACCTAAATCTTAAGAATATTTTTGCGAGTGTTTAAAAAAAAAAATTGCGATCAGTAGTTACCAAGATATAGAGGTGTGAAGTTGACAAAGTGAACCACTTACGGCAACATCGGTGACTGCCGCTCACTCAGAACATTTTATTTTTACTTTTATTCTATTTTTTCTTTTCTAATATTTTATTTTTTCAAATAACTTTTGTGGCATGTGAGACTGTTACGATCAGGGCCTCATTTATTAGCCTGTTTTGCCCCGTCGTAACAAGTTATTTAATTAAGCTTTGATTGTTTCATCGTTAGAGAAAATCATTATAGTATTAGGGTAATTTTTAGGAGATTGACCCAAGCAAGTAAAATTTGAGAAATTTAATATAAAAGAATTCATATAATTATTCAGTGTATGGTATAACGTTATCTCTATTGCAGTGTAATACATCATGATAAACTTTATTCGAAAACAGTCGACATATGACTTTACTTGTTTCTGTACAATAATCATACTCAATGACATGAGTTTTATACAAATAATAATTTACATTAACGTTTCGCAATACAATAACTGAGACTATTGTCTCAATAAAGGCAGAGAAGTATAAAATATCAATTGAAACATCAAATACATTTTCTTGAGACGACAATTCAGAATACTGACCAAAGCTCGGCTAATACAAGCTATCACCGTAAGTCGTGGATGAATAGACAATTTTCAAACCATACTAGAGACTTAACAAACCCTCATAAAGGTGGAATAACTTCCCAAGCCTACTCCAAAGAGCGTATGACTACTCTTGTGAAAGTCAGTGAACCTACTCCTGGTCAGGAGTGGATGTGTGAACCTACTGACGATCGTCAATGTTTGATGAAACGATGTCGTGTAGGTCACGTGACTGAGGGAGGGGAGACCGGCCACTACCTAAACAGGTAAGCGGCAGTATGACTAGTGGTCTCACACTACATGAACACCACAGTAAAATGTAACATCCTACCTACAACATAGCTAAATCAAATAATAGTATAAAGTAAGACATTTTCGTTTTAGCTAATAACGGAAATATCTCCAATATACCATTATGATAAAAATACACACAATATAAAATGTTGGTCAAGGGTATACCCGTAACACCTCCCCCTCACGACCACAGGTCGCACCAAACAGAATATCAGAAGCCAAAAAACTCCTACATATAGTAAAATTACTGGAATATGAACACAATAATGATAAAGTTTTTAGAAACTTCTTACTTGATGTCTAAATTTATCTCACATTACACAGGAGATACTCTCATTTAACATATAAACAAAGACAAAGTACTACTGCGTCTCCATTTTTGATAACTATTTCTTCTCCGTACAAGGGCAGTGTAGTTAACAGTGCGGGGACTCCATACAACTCCAGGTTAATGTTGTGATGGAACAGGCATCGCCGATATAGCAGCCAGGCATAACTTGCTTTTGTACATGGAGAATAATAAGAGGTGATAATCCTATCCTAGCAGCTGGAGTGGCTTCAAGGTGTATATAACTGAAGAGTGGTCATGACACTCCACCTTAGCTCAACACTCCGCATCATCAGTCTAGCTAACACGTAACCTCATAACTGTTGAAATACAAAAAACATTAAACATGAGAATACGTATATAGATAAATAAATGGACTAATAAGAAGTTACTCTATGGAACTAACCATCAAGTACTTTGGTAACTTTACTTTTAAATTCTCAATTACAATCAAGGATGCAGTGTCAGCTTGTATGATTTAAGTTGAAGACATACAGAAAAAAAATGGCGTGTGTAGGGGAAAGGGGGCCACTCGACCACTCAGGTCGGATGAATGTCAACTCTTCCTTCAACAAAGTCAAGTACAAACTTAAGACCACACAAGAGCAGTCAAGCTGTTGGACCTTGACCATGAGGAAACTTTTACTGACAGACCACACAAAACTACGAGGGAGGTGCACTTGTAGCACCAGTACCTGACCATATACCAAGTGGAAGAAAACTAAACAAAATCTGTGAGCGAAGACTGGACCTCCAGCAGCTCTACCAGAAGGAGCGGGATTCCTTCTAACTAGTACAGGCATTTATTAACTGCCAAAACACTTCTCCAACTTTTCATCACAAACATGGAGTCCTATATTAAACTACATTAGACAAAAGTACTGCCTTGACAGATATACTAGTCAAGGATGCATCATCTCCAACCTAGTCAAGTTTGGTGACCGGCTTAGACAGTAAGCCTCAACATCATGGAAAATTTTGAACAATGGTAGAACGTTGAAACACTGACAACGGACCGCTATCCACCACATCTTGTTAAACTCACAGTTCAGAAATGGCAGAAGCTCCAAGCGTCAGACTCAGGATTACCATTGCTGAGTCTTGCTAGCATCATAGACGAATAATGTCGCCTAGTCCACACCAGCATTTTCCTCTAGAGCACTGAAGAAGTAAGTGGGTCCGGTAGTGGGAGCTCACCACACTGCTCCGAGACCGGAAAAGTCAAGAGGTTGTGACACCTCAGACATTACCTCATGAAGTTCTTTTCAGAAATAATTTTCTAAATAGCAACAGTTTGCTAAACACTAAAAGTTGACACCAGTAGACACGATGAACATATCACTAGATCAGTCAAAACACTTTATCAGTGAAGACTGAAGTCGGCGAGAGAGTCAGCTTGACACAGTAGATACACCATGAACATAATTAACAAATGTCCAATCAAAACTTTCAGTGAAACGTGAAGTCGGCGAGAGACAGCTTGACACAGTAGATACATCGTGAACATATAATTAACACATGTTCAATCAAAACGCTAGCTCGATGAAGTTTACTGAAGTCAGAGAAACAGTCAGGGTGATTTGAACAGTCGGCTAAGCATCAACTGCCGAAGCTTTTTATACAAACGGGCCACAAACTGTGGGCCAGACACTGTTGAACAGTGGCAACCAAGAACATGGCGCCAACACAGCGATGAACACAGACGAGGGTGATGAAATACTAACAGAAGATGAACCCAGGTGGGGGCAGCGTTGCCTTTCACACATACGCACCTCACCTTCATATCCTCAATATTCTGAAACCTTTTACTCACATGCAGCATACAGCCATTTTCTGCTCAGAGACTCGCCAATATACCAATCTGGCGGAATTACCAGCAGACCTCTGCTCAGGGACTAGTTTGTCAGGCTAGTATGTCAGAAGTGCGCTGACTTATACTCATGACACTGCTCCACCAGTGTCATCCACACCAGACTTACAAGGCAGAACCGTCAATCAAGTTCTGTTCCAATACTCACCAGTTTAGTGGAAACATAAGCAGACGTCTGCTCAGGGACTAGTTTGTCAGACTAGTATGTCAGACGGATGCAGACTTCTGCTCAGGGACTAGCTTATTAAACAGGGGCTAGTGTGTCAAAAGTATACCAACTTTTGCTCAGGGACTAGCTTGTAATATAGAGGCTAGTGTGTCAGAAGTATATGCCGACTCCTGCTCAGGGACTAGTTTGTCAGGCTAGTATGTCAGGGGGCGAAGGCAGGTTCCTGCTCAGGGACTAGTTTGTACTATAGAGGCTAGTGTGTCAGAAGTATACCAACTTCTGCTCAGGGACTAGCTTGTAGCATAGAGACTAGTGTGTCAGGAAGCATGCAGAAAACACTAATGCTGGGAGTGAAACCTATACTCAGGCATCACGAACAACGACGTCTTGAAGTAAATACGAAGAGCATCTGGCTCTTCCTGAAGTGTCGGTCGCGTCTCTACGTTCATGTCAGTCTGCTGAACATGAATACCTCCAAAATGACTTCTTCCAGGCGACAAAGGAGTTCCAAACGAGATACTCAGAAGAAATGCAGCAGCACGAGACAATATGGCACGAAAACCGTAGTTTTTCAAAGCATGTCTTAAGATTCAGACGAGCCGCTTCTCTAAGCGTCCTCATAATTGAGTCACAACACAAGTTGCTAAAGCCACGACTCTTAACAAACAGGAAGACAATCGATGGCTCACACATGAGGAAAGCAATAGGAGAAAACACATGTCGCTTGCCATAAGTTCCTCTGACAAGTCAGACTCAACCAGTGACTTTTCTGGCATAACCATCCTGTCAAAAGCACTTGTTAATGTCTCTTTGACAGTAGTTAGACATTCTTTACTACTTCCTTAGGCGAATTCCTTTGAAGAATTCTGTGTGGAGTCACCCGTGACAGTAGTGGGTCACCCCGACTTCTCTAAGAATAGTCCTTACAGTTTTTTCCTCACCTCCACTGAACACTTGTTCCGGAGGACCAGAGGTGATAATCTCGCACCACACACTGTTTCCATAAAAGCTTGAATAAATATGAGTTTTGCTTCTCATATTAGCTTTTAATGTCTGCAAGACAGACAAAAAGAATAGTACTACAAAGATTTCTATATGCAGAAATCGCACAGAGGCACCAGCATTAACAGCTAGAACAGTAGCTGAACCAACAATGCCAACAGCAAGGCTGCAGAACAGATTAATGAAGTCCACATTAATCTGCAGTGAACATTAAGGAACTTGAGAGTAGGTTCTGTTCCAAAATGTCATAACTAACTTTTATCCTTCCAATATACCAACTAGAATGATATGCTTTTTCCCAGGACAGCAGTGACTCACAAAAATGACAAAAGGTTCTTGGCCTTAATACTAAGGGCGAAAACAACAGCACCAACCATGCTAACTCCCATCGTGTGGATGCTCAGGACCCTGGGTTACAGGTACAAAGAGGAATGTCCCACAACAGAGAGGGAGACAAATCAATCACCAGTGCTCCAACCGTATAGGGAGACACCTACCAAGAACTCGCCAAAGTCAATCCTTTCACTCTGCCCAATAATGGTGTCGCGAATACCAAAAGCAAAAGGGAAAGAGACATAGTTACTTATACCCTGTGGTTGCTTATCTTCAGTGTGAGAGGTAAGCGAGAGCCAAACATCAGTAGCCATCATTGCTGGAAGACAAACAAGTTAGCAACTTCCCGTTCTAGATACTTCTCTGTACAGACTGTCAAAATATAAAGTTGAGACCTATCTCCCTATCTGATGGTTTAGAACTTCTGCATGAAGGTGTACTTGAGCCTCAGATGATCCTGACATTATGAAAATAAGTTCATAACAAGAATGATAATATGGCCTAAGAGAATTTAGATCATATCTCCATTTACCTCGGATCAAACCTCCCGGACAGAGGCCCCCATTTGTTACGATCAGGGCCTCATTTATTAGCCTGTTTTGCCCCGTCGTAACAAGTTACAGTGGTACCCCGACTTACGATGTTATCATTTTACGTTATTTTCGATAACCGATATTTATAACGTAAGAAATTTGACTGTGACTTATGATGTTTGCTTCGTCTAACGACATTCGTACCGGACGTGTCCGCTTGGCGCCCAGCTGAGCGCGCACTCCAGGGAGCGTCAGTGTGCTATTGTTTACAAGTGAGAGCGACCACCCACCCACACCCACGCATTCATACCAGTATATTGTCATTATTCCACTGTTTGTAGTGCTTGCAACTGCTAAATAAGCCACCATGGGCCCCAAGAAAGCTCCTAGTGCCAAGCCTGTGGTAAAGAATGTGCAGGGAGTGAAGCATTTATGCAGGGAGTGTAGCATTTATGCAGGGAGTGTAGCAGGCATGCAGGGAGTGTAGCAGGCATGCAGGGAGTGTAGCAGGCATGCAGGGAGTGTAGCAGGCATGCAGGGAGTGTAGCAAAGATGCAGAGAGTGTAGCAGGGATGCAGGGAGTGTAGCAGGCATGCAGGGAGTGTAGCAGGCATGCAGGGAGTGTAGCAAAGATGCAGGGAGTGTAGCAGGGATGCAGGGAGTGTAGCAGGGATGCAGGGAGTGTAGCAAGGATGCAGGGAGTGTAGCAGGGATGCAGGGAGTGTAGCAAAGATGCAGGGAGTGTAGCAGGGATGCAGGGAGTGTAGCAGGGATGCAGGGAGTGTAGCAAAGATGCAGGGAGTGTAGCAGGGATGCAGGGAGTGTAGCAGGGATGCAGGGAGTGTAGCAAGGATGCAGGGAGTGTAGCAAGGATGCAGGGAGTGTAGCAAGGATGCAGGGAGTGTAGCAAGGATGCAGGGAGTGTAGCAAGGATGCAGGGAGTGTAGTAGGCATGCAGGGAGTGTAGCATTCATGCAGGGAGTGTAGCATTCATGCAGGGAGTGTAGCATTCATGCAGGGAGTGTAGCATTCATGCAGGGAGTGTAGCATTCAAAGAAAAAGGCCAGTAACCCCAGAAAAGAACTTGGTACCTGCAGTGTTAATGGAAGAGGATTCCCCTTCCAAACACTAGCATACTACTCCACCTTCTCCCCTCCTCCCGTCCTCCACACATCAACAACTCTTCAATAAATGTAAGTGACATGTTATTTTACAATATTTACATGTGTATTTAGGTATTCTTTATTAAATTCTGTATTATTTAATGTCAAAAAGTTCTAAAAAATATTTTATTTAACTACTTTTGGAAGTCTTGGACGGATTAAATTTATTTCCATTATTTCTTATGGGGAAAATTGATTCGTGTAACGATTGTTTCGCCTTAAAATATGCCCTCTCTGATGGATTAATATCGTAAGTCGGGGTACCACTGTATTTAATTAAGCTTTGATTGTTTCATCGTTAGAGAAAATCATTATAGTACAGTGGACCCTCGGTTAACGAATACCCCGGAAATCGTGCAATTATGTAAGTATAATTTTGTAAGTTCTTGTGGAAGTGTATTTTTGGGGGTCTGAAATAGACTAACCTACGTGAAATTTTTCCTTAAGGGAGTAAATTCGTTCGGTAATGGCACTTGAGCAGACTTCAGGAGTGAAGTTTTTACGAAACTCGGGGGTCCACTGTATTAGGGTAATTTTTAGGAGATTGACCCAAGCAAGTAAAATTTGAGAAATTTAATATAAAAGAATTCATATAATTATTCAGTGTATGGTATAACGTTATCTCTATTGCAGTGTAATACATCATGATAAACTTTATTCGAAAACAGTCGACATATGACTTTACTTGTTTCTGTACAATAATCATACTCAATGACATGAGTTTTATACAAATAATAATTTACATTAACGTTTCGCAATACAATAACTGAGACTATTGCCTCAATAAAGGCAGAGAAGTATAAAATATCAATTGAAACATCAAATACATTTTCTTGAGACGACAATTCAGAATACTGACCAAAGCTCGGCTAATACAAGCTATCACCGTAAGTCGTGGATGAATAGACAATTTTCAAACCATACTAGAGACTTAACAAACTCTCATAAAGGTGGAATAACTTCCCAAGCCTACTCCAAAGAGCGTATGACTACACTTGTGAAAGTCAATGAACCTACTCCTGGTCAGGAGTGGATGTGTGAACCTACTGACGATCGTCAATGTTTGATGAAACGACGTCGTGTAGGTCACGTGACTGAGGGAGGGAAGACCGGCCACTACCTAAACAGGTAAGCGGCAGTATGACTAGTGGTCTCACACTACATGAACACCACAGTAAAATGTAACATCCTACCTACAACATAGCTAAATCAAATAATAGTATAAAGTAAGACATTTTCGTTTTAGCTCATAACGGAAATATCTCCAATATACCATTATGATAAAAATACACACAATATAAAATGTTGGTCAAGGGTATACCCGTAACAGAGACCAATATAATGCATAATATCCACTCATTGTTTGTAACACAATAACTGCACAAACATTGTTATCATTACATTGTTGACAAAACATGTTTACACAAACCCACACTGCTTTCCTCACAACACACGCTGCCTTCCCCACCACCAACACTACCTTTCCCACCACCCACACTGCTTTCCCCACCACCCAAGCTGCCTTTCCCACCACCCACACTGCCTTCCTCACCAACACACACTGCCTTTCCCAACACCCACACTGCCTTCCCCACCACCCATACTGTCTTCCCCACCACCAAAGATGCCTTTCCCAACACCCATGCTGCCTTCCCCACCACCCACACTGTCTTCCCCACCAACCACACTGGCTTCCCCACCACCCACACTGCCTTCCACACCACCCACGCTGCATTCCCCACCACCCATGCTGCCTTCCACACCACCCATGCTGCATTCCCCATTACCCATGCTGCCTTCCCCACCACCCACGCTGCCTTCCCCACCACCCACGCTGCCTTCCCCAATACCAACGCTGCCTTCCCCACAACCCACGCTGCCTTTCCCACCACCCACACTGCCTTCCCCACCACCCATGCTGCCTTCCCCATTACCCATGCTGCCTTCCCCACCACCCACGCTGCCTTCCCCACCACCCACGCTGCCTTCCCCACCTACACTGCCTTCCGCACCACCCAAGCTGCCTTTCTCACCACCCACACTGCCTTCCTCACTAACCAAGCTGCCTTCCCCACCACACATGCTGCCTTTCCCAACACCCATGCTGCCTTCCCCACCACCCACACTGTTTTCCCCACCAACCACGCTGCCTTCCCCACCACCCACACTGCCTTCCACACCACCCACGCTGCCTTCCCCACAACCAATGCTACCTTCCCCATTACCCACGCTTGTAGATAGCCATGCTGTCTGCCAGCTGAGTTTATATTTCGTGCCATGCTTGTGCTGCCACCTATAGGCCTATACCCACTTCAGTTAGCGCCACCATGTTCCTTCCTCACTTGGCACCCAGACATCACTCAGACAACAAGGCCTCACTCCCTCTCTCTCTCTCGCGGGCATGGCCCTGCCGGGCCATGGGCCACAAACACACAGCCTGTGTATCCACCCTTTATTACAAATAAAGTAAGAAACCTCCGAAGACCTTATCATTGCATTCCCGCTACCACTGCAACGAATGAGCTAGCAGTCAAAGTGACAATCAACTTTGTGCAGGCTGCTCACTGAAGCTATGACACGAGGCTGACAGTTGCCTGCCGACAGTTGAAGTTACAGCAGAGGGCAGTCTAAGCGTCCCCAGACTGGTCATCTACAAATAACTGGACTGATGGTCAGAAGGTGATCTGGAACGGGTCTCGATGGGAGAATCGTCGAGGGTACGATTCAGCAGAGGCATCTACGAGCGGCGAACAATAAGAGCTTTCTCGTAACTGATGCCTGGACTTGACAAATGACAGCTATCAAGCGCGCGGGATGCGGGGTCACACAGGGTGACAAAGTAACACACAGGTGCTACATAGGACACACGAGAAACTGCACACAAACTGCACATGTGGTACAACATGGCTTACTAGCAAATGACGCTTTTCTGTATAAAAATCGTCACTAAGCAATACTCCAGCATGTGAGAACACTGAATGAGAGGAAATAATTAACACTCGACATATATCTTCTCTCAAACTTCTCGAAAATAGTGAAAATAAAATGCTCACTGTGAAAACTACAGTACTCGGGACATATGGTGATGTCAGGCATGACGTCATGAGGTGATGTCATGGGGTGACATCATGAGGTAACATCAGCAGACGTCATGCGGTGACGTCATGAGGGATGTCATGGGGTGACATCGCGAGTGACGTCAGGCAGACGTCGTGGATGATGTCAGTGGAGTCGGGTAGCATCATGGTGACGTCATGGGTTGATGCGGGCGGCAGACCACCCCGTGGCTTGGGAGGTCTGGCTTGGTAACCCACATGGCTTGGTCACACCCCACATGGCTTGCTGATCACGTGGCTTTGTGATCCCACGTGGCTTGCTGATCACGTGGCTTGGTGATTACCATGGCTTGGTGATCACTCGGATACACAGCTCTGGCAAGAATTCACAAGGAAATTCACAGCAGAGAGGGAGTGAGAGCATAGTGGTGTGAGTGTGTAGCTGCGTGAATGCCTGGGTGAGAGGCGAGGAACCCGGCCGTTTCCTACTCTCCTCACAACACATGAAAATCACCACAAACTCACCTCTGACTTGCTGAAATAGTAGTACTGAGCTGAATAACAACAGCCCCAGGTTGAGTGAATCCTGCAGCAACTACTACGATGTCTGCTTCACTGTCCCAGAGGAGACCATACCCTGTTACGTTGCAGTTCAGCCGCAGCTATGTCTCCCGTGTTGTAGTATGTGTCCAGACACAAAAAGACATGCAGTGCTTCATCGACACTCACTGCCTCAGACCACGAAGCACACCTTTTTTTTCTTCCTTCTCTGGAGGAAGTTTTTTTTTCTATGTCCATATGTTTATGTATATATATGTGTTTCTTCTTTCGTGTTCTGTGACCTGTTCTTGCGAGAGAGAGATCGAGTTTTCTTTTACTGCCAGCCATGGTCAGGGTCGACCATGGGTAGGTAGCCGAGCGGATGTAGACAGCCATGCTGTCTGCCAGCTGAGTTCATATTTTGTGCCATGCTTGTGCTGCCACCTATAGGCCTATACCCACTTCAGTCAGCACCACCATGTTCCTTCCTCACTTGGCGCCCAGACATCACTCAGACAACAAGGCCTCACTCCCCTCTCTCTCTCTCGCGGGCATGGTCCTGCCGGGCCATGGGCCACAAACACAGCCTGTGTACCCACCCTTTATTACAAATAAAGTAAGAAGCCTCCGAAGACCTTATCATTTCATTCCCGCTACCAAGAAGAACACTCCAAATAACATTCGATATATGCTGCTTCCCCACCACCCACGCTGCCTTCCCCATCACCCATGCTGCCTTCCCCAATACCCACGCTGCTTCCCAAAGACCCAGGCTGCCTTCCCCAACACCCATGCTGCCTTCCCCACTAACCAAAATTTGGTCATCTCAAAAATCTCGGATATTATCCTAACTCCATAAGACTTTGAAAAGGCAATAAATGACATGCCCATGCACTCTGCCCAAGGCCCAGACTCATGGAACTCCATGTTCATCAAGAATTGCAAGAAGCCCCTCTCGCGTGCCTTCAGCATTTTATGGAGAGGGAGCATGGACACAGGGGTCATCCCACACACTAAAAACAACAGACATTGCCCCACTCCACAAAGGTGGCAGTAAAGCAATTGCAATGAACTACAGACTGATAGCACTAACATCCCATATGATAAAAATCTTTGAGAGGGTTCTAAGAAGCAAGATCGCCAACCACGTAAATACCCATCAATTACGCAACCCAAGACAACATGGGTTTAGAGCAGGTTGCTTCTTCCTGTCCCAGCTACTGGACCACTATGACAAGGTCCTGGATGCTGTAGAGGATAAACAAAATACAGATACAGTAGACCCCCGCCTAACGAGCACCCCGGAAATCGTACAATTATGTAAGTATAATATTGTAAGTGCTTGTGGAAGTGTATTTTTGGGGGTCTGAAATAGACTAACCTACGTGACATTATTTCTTAAGGAAGTAAATTCGTTCGGTAATGGCACTTGAGCAGGCTTCTGGAATGAATTTTGCTTGTTAGGCGGGGGTCCACTGTAATAGTATACTACACAGACTTTACAAAAGCTTTCAACAAGTGTGACCATGGTGTAATAGCACACAAAATGTGTGATAAAGGAATAACAAGAAAAATGGGTGGATGGATGTATAACTTCCTGACAAATAGAACACAAAGATTAATAGTAAATAGAGTAAAGTCCCAGGCAGCCACGGTGAAAAGCTTTGTTCCACAAGGCACAGCACTCGCTCCCATTCTATTCCTCATCCTCATTTCTGACAGAGATGTAAGCCATAGCTCCATGTCTTCCTCTGCGGATGACACCCAGATTACCATGGCAGTGACCTTCATCAAAGACACCGCAAGTGGACATCAACCAAATCTTCAAATGGGCCACTCAAAACAATATGAAGTTCAACAAGGAGAAATTTCAACTATACTCAGATATGGGAAACTTGAGGAAATAAAAAAATATATCAAGGTATACGACAAATTCAAACCATACAATTGAGCGAAAAAGTAATGTGAAGGACCTGGGAGTGATAATGTCAGAGGATCTCACCTTCAAAGACCACAACAAGGTATCTACCTCATCTGCTTGGAAAATGATAGGATGGATAATGAGAACCTTCAAAACTAGGGATGCCAAGCCCATGATGATTCTCTATCTTCAAATCTCTTGTTCTCTCTAGGCAGGAATACTGCTGTACACTAACGGCCTCCTTCAAGGCTGGCGACATTGCAGACCTGGAGAGTGTACAAAGGACTTTCACAGCACACATAAGTATGATAAGGCACCTAAATTACTGGGAACGGTTGAATGTCCTTGACCTGTATTCCCTGGAATGCAGGCAAGAGAGATACATGATAATATACACTTAGAAGGTCCTGGAGGGATTATTACCAAACCTGCACACGAAAATCACTCCCTATGAAAGCAAAAGACTCGGCAGGAAATGCAACATTCCCCCAATGAAAAGCAGGGGTGCCACGAGTACATTGAGAGACAACACAATAAGTGTCCGGGGCCCAAGACTGTTCAACTGCCTCCCAGCATACATAAGGGGGATTACCAATAGACCCTTGGCTGTCTTTAAGAAGGCACTGGACAGACACCTAAAGTAAGTACAGTGGACTCTCGGATTATGTACTGCTCCAAACGTGAACAATTATGTAAGTGTATTTTTTGTAAGTGCTTTTGTAAGTGTATTTTTGGGGGTCTAAAAGGACTAATCTAATTTACATTATTCCTTATGGGAACAAATTCGTTCGGTAACAGCACTTGAACAGCATTCTGAAACAAAATAATGACGTAATCCGGGGGTCCACTGTACCTGACCAACCGGGCTGTAATTCGTATGTCATTTTCCATGCAGCCAGAAGTAACAACCTGGTTGATCAGACCCTGATCCACCATGAGGCCTGGTCTCAGACCGAGCTGCAGGGGCGTTGACCCCCGAAACCCTCTCCAGGTAAACCATGATGCCTTCCCCACAACCCACACTGTATTGCGACCCCAGAATGGGCCCCAATGTATATACAGTGGTACCTCGAGTTACGATATTTTTTCGTTCGAGAATGCTGTTCAAGTGCCATTACCAAACAAATTTATCCCCATAAGGAATAATGTAAAATAGACTAGTCCTTTTACACCCCCAAAAATATACTTACAAAAGCATTTAAAAAAATAAACTTACATAAAAGGGCGATTTTGGGGACCATCGTAACTCGAGGTACCACTGTGTGTGATTTATTATATCTATTTCCTTTTCTTATAATTTTATATTGCTGATATTTTCGATAATAGCTAAATCGTTTATATCTGCTTTATATTATTATTTGAATTAGCTATTTTAGTAGGTAGGATGTTACACTATTGTACTCAAGTGTGTTGTAGCTGCCCGGGAGTTGGCAAACTACCGCTTACGACACTTCGCTTGTTATACTGCCGGCTCTTGCTGGGTAGTCAGTCGGTGGCCTGACCACACCTGAGGTGGGAGACTGCTTCTCCTTCCTCCACCTCTCTGCGCTGCTGACCATCGTTGAGACAACACCTCGTTCCTGTCTCTGCTTGTTTTCTCGTCATTTAGACTGTTTGGTAGAGTATGTATTCGGTGGTGAGACGAAACATACTTCTCGGGACTCTGTGTAACTCTGGTCACAGAGAATAGTCTAGACAGTGATTTTCGACGTCTTACTGGGTTGTGTGTCACATTGACACTCTGAGATAACTCAGGTCTCTAGTTATAGCTCTTGACCTAATGCGATAAGGCATCAGTGCACCGTCACAGTCTGGGATCTTTATGCTGAACCTAGATTCAGTAATAAGGGAGTTTTGTGACTATTTTGGAGGATCTACTGATGGTCCCCAGTTAGGGTCGATTTTCTATCTCCTGGTTCCTGATGCTGTGTTGCTGTTGCTTGTTATTTTGCTGTTCTGCGAATTGGTCATTTTACTGTTCAATCAAGCTGTTCTGATTGTCAGTTTGTTAGAGAAGCTAGCTTATGAGAAGACGTTCAGTCGGACACTGGTTGAGTCGAATCTTAGAGTTACCTGAAGCACACTCATACACACATCTATACTTATTTGTATATATCTGCATTATTGTAATTGCTGACATTGTACCTGATGGTACTTCAGAGTTATTTAGATATATGTGCCTTCAGCACAGTCTTATTGTATATGAGAGAAGTGTAGGAGCTAACCTCCTAATTGATATCTTAATTAATATCTTCAGTAATTATATATAGTATATTGATTTACCATACCCTAGACTCTTTGTTAATTAATCTATTAAATTTATTTCTTTGGTTAGTACCCTATCAGTTGTAATCCTCTTGGTGACTATTGAATATGTTGGATAACTGGACCAGGATACTGACTTTGTTGCAAAAGCCCAGTAACAGGCTGGATGCTAGAGGGGCAATCCTTTCTAGTGTTCACTGGAGTTGTCTATTTCTAATAGATATCGTGTCATTTTGTAACACACTGTCTACCCCACCACCCACACCGTCTTCCCCACCACCCACACCGTCTTCCCTACCACCCATGCCATCTTCCCCACCACCCACACTGCATCCCCACCACCCATGCTGCCTTCCCCACCACCCACACTGCCTTCCCCACCACCCATGCTGTCCTCCCCACCACCTACATGGAAATAAGTCACTTAGCTTTTTTGGTGGGAGGTTGATAATTGTCCGGGTTTTCATCAGTATTTCTGCTATCCTGGACATTGCTTTTGGTCACAAACTCCTCAAAACCATGAGATTCATCTTCACTGACACTTCAATCTGTATTAGAACTATCACTTGGGAAGGGAAGAGTCCTAATTCTCCGGGGAGTAACTTACTCCTAACCGCTAGGCATGGTGAATAAGTGTACTGAATTGGCACTCCCACAATGCACTGCGGCCTCCCCGATATTTTTTATACTGCGCACACTGACCATGCAGACCCATTCTCTTTCATGTAGGTCTACCAGCTTTCTCGTGCTAGATTTGAAGCCGCTAGAATTTTGGTGTATTAATACGTCATTAACACTGGCTCATAAGCCGTACCTATACGGCACCGATAGTGAAAGGGTTAACCTTAGTTCAAGACTTTTACCAGTTTGACCATAATAAACTTTATCACATATTTGACAAGGAATCTTATAGACACACTCGTCAACATTTTGGGGGGATTTTTTTATCAAAAGCTTTTTAACTCTATCAAGATTTTTAACCCTTTCAGGGTTGGTGCCGTACTAGTACGCATACATTCCAGCACATTCAAGTCGAGCGGGAGAGAGCTGATAGGCCTACATGTTATAGAATGGGTCTCAGTGGTAAGTGTGCACAGTAGGAAAAAAATCTAGGCACCCGCATTACATCGTGGGAGTGCTAATTAAGTGTGCATTTGTCACCAAGTCAAGCGGTAAGGAATACCTTACTTTCCTTAGAATTGAGACTACAGTGGACCCTTGAAAATCGTCCCCCTTGAATATCGGCAAATTTGAATTTCAGCAACTTTTCTCGCCAAAATATTGGCTTGATTTTCGTCCTTTGGCTTAAATATCGCAGTCATATGAAACGCGTCCGAGCAGCCACTGTTGGCACACAAACACCATTCAGCGTCAGTCTGACATTGTATCTCGGTGAGTGACGATCACCTCACACATTAATACGATACATTTCTTAACCCTTTTGGGGTCGGTGCCGTACTAGTACATTTTACGAGCAGGGGTTGGTGCCGTACTAGTACGCCCAAATTCTAGCAGCCTCAATTTAAGCAGAAAACGTCTGGTAGGCATACATATGGAAAAAATGGGTCTGTGTGGTCAGTGTGCGCAGTATAAAAAAAATCCTGCAGTACACACTGCATAATGAGAGAAAAAAAACTGACCTTTTTTTTTATTAAAACAGCGACTTTGCAGTCGATTTTTGTATGGTATTTATTGATGTATTCTCGTTTTCTTGGTCTCATTTGATAGAATGGAAGATATATTACAGAAATAGAGATGATTTTGATTGGTATGACAATGACAAGTACCTTGAAATTGAGCTCAAAGTAGCGAAAAAGTTCGATTTTTGACGATGTTCAAGAGTAAACAAATCACACAATGCATCCAATACACATCAACTGGCGAGTCTTATATTCATGCACTAGTGCTCTGATATTACTTATACCATTTTTACAATGATGCAGTTGTATACATAACAGTAAATCTTCTATTTTTGTGGGAATAAAAATTCAAAATGGAAAGCAAAAGTAATGGAACAGGGGCCTGGAGACGTGGCTAATGAACAGAGAACATGTTATTTTAGTGCCAGGAATGTCTGCCTTGTTTACTCTGGACCCTATTTTGAAATTGGCATCGTTTGAAATTTGTGTGAAATTGGACAATTGCCATTTTCTGACCACTATTTTGGGTAGATGAAATTGGTAAATAGGCAGTTTCTTCTACTCATTCGATAGAAGAAATGGAGTTCTAGCGAAATAGCTATAATTTTAGGAGACTGACACATTGGAATTTGTCGAAAATAGGGCTCGAAGTGGGTGAAATCGCCGATGTGTCAGTCATAGATACCGATAACTTCGCGAAAGCATAATTTCGTTAGTTTTCGATCAAATTTTATAATTTTGGTGGCGTTATGATCAGAAAAAGATTCTCTATCATTTCATAAGAAAAAATTAATTTTTGTTTTTCCAAAAAATTTTCGACCCCAGGAACACTTTCCTGAGAAGGCCTGTCGACCCCCAAAGGGTTAATATTTCATTCGTTTTAGTGCTTGCAACTGCTAAATAAGCCACCATGGGCCCAAAAAAAGCTCCTAGTGAAAGCTCTTTGCTAAAGAAGGCGAGAAACATGATAAAATTCAAGAAAGAACACACCAGACAGGGTACTTCCCCACACAAACCGGGCAGGGTACTTCTCCACACAAACCAGCCAGGGTACTTCCCCACACCAAGCTCAAACAAATGTCTTATTTTAGATTAAATGTTTTATTTTAGGTTAATGTAGACATTTTCATTACTCCATCTATGATATTTTCTTCAAAATTATACAGTGGACCCCCAGATTACGTACTGCTCCAAACTCGAACAATTATGTAAGTGTATTTTTGTAAGTGCTTTTGTAAGTGTATTTTTGGGGGTCTAAAAGGACTAATCTAATTTACATTATTCCTAATGGGAACAAATTCGTTTGGTAACGGCACATGAACAGCATTCTGGAACGAAATACAGTGGACCCCCAGAAATCGAACATTCTTCATTCCAGAATGCTGTTCAAGTGCTGTTACCAAAGGAATTTATTCCCATAAGGAATGATGTAAATTAGATTAGTCCATTTTATATCCCCAAAAATACACCTATAAAAGCACTTATAATAATAAACTTACATAAAAGGGCGAGTTGGGAGTGTTCGATTTCCGAGGGTCCACTGTAATGACGTAATCCGGGGGTCCACTGTATAAGAAACACATTACATATCATATAGCATATAAACATCGATACAATGTTTATATGCTATCAAGTGGCGAGTCGGGTGGAGAGTAAACATTACGTTTTCTCTGATGCAGCATTAGACAAAACTGTAAATCTGGCATCTGGTGCAGTAACCGCCCTTCATACGCGTTTGTTTACAATTCTCGGCATGAATTATTCATTACTTCTCCCTTTGTTTATGATGGCATCTAAAAGTAGTTGTTAGAAATTATTAAACTCAGTGAACATGGTAATAATATGGCTGTGTAGTGTAATAATATGGCTGTGTAGTGAAGCCCCGAGTGGGGGGGCAACATACGTTTACCTACGTGTACAGGGTACCTACACTGAATTTCTACAAATATTAAATATTACACACCTCTCTCCCTACATTAAGACTACAAATATTTTAAAGTATGTAATGAATGAACTGTGGCAGTAAAAGACAATGAAGGGAAGTAACCCCGGAAAAGGACTTGGTACCTCAAGTCTTCATGGAAGGGGATTCCCCTTCCTAACACTAGCAACTCCTCCTTCCTCTCCCCTCCTTCCGTCTTCCACACATCAACAACTCTTCAATAAAGGTAAGTGTCAAGTTATTACTGTTTTATACTTCATGTCTCATTTTTCTGTGTAGATAAATGTACATTTAATGTAAAAAAATATTTTTTTTTTTTTTAAATACTTTTAGGTTTCTGGAACGGATTAATTTGATTTACATTATTTCTTATGGGGAAAATGGTTTTGAAAATAGTCCATTTTGAATTTCGGCAGACTCTCTAGAATGGATTATGGACGATTTTCAAGGGCCCACTGTATTCCCTTCCCAAGTGATAGTTGTAGCACAGATTGAAGTGTCACTGAAGATAAATCTAATGATGTTGAGGAGCTTGTGACAGAAAGTAATGACCAGGATACCAGAACTACTGATGAAAACCCAGACCATAATCAACCTTCCACCGTCCACCAAAAAAGTCAGACAAAGTGACTTATTTGCATGTGGGTGGTGGGGAAGGCAGTGTGGGTGGTGGGGAAGGCAGTGTGGGTGGTGGGGAAGGCAGTGTGGGTGGTGGGGAAGGCAGTGTGGGTGGTGGGGAAGGCAGTGTGGGTGGTGGGGAAGGCAGTGTGGGGGTGGGGAAGGCAGTGTGGGTGGTAGGGAAGGCAGTGTGGGTGGTGGGGAAGGCAGTGTGGGTGGTGGGGAAGGCAGTGTGGGTGGTGGGGAAGGCAGTGTGGTTGGTGAGAAAGGCAGTGTGGGTGGTGATGAAGGCAGTGTGGGTGGTGGGGAAGGCAGTGTGGGTGGTGGAGAAGGGAGTGTGGGTGATGGGGAAGGCAGTGTGGATGGTGGGGAAGGCAGAGTGGTTGGTGAGGAAGGCAGTGTGGGTGGTGGGGAAGGCAGTGTGGGTGGTGGGGAAGGCAGTGTGGGTGGTGGGGAAGGCAGTGTGGGTGGTGGGGAAGGCAGTGTGGGTAGTGGGGAAGGCAGTGTGGGTGATTGGGAAGGCAGTGTGGTTGGTGAGGAAGGCAGTGTGGGTGGTGGGGAAGGCAGTGTGGGTGGTGGGGAAGGCAGTGTGGGTGGTGGGGAAGGCAGTGTGGTTGGTGAGGAAGGCAGTGTGGGTGGTGGGGAAGTCAGTGTGGGTGGAGGGGAAGGCAGTGTGGGTGGTGGGGAATTCAGTGTGGGGGTGGGGAAGGCAGTATGGGTGGTGGGGAAGGCAGTGTGGTTGGTGAGGAAGGCAGTGTGGGTGGTGGGGAAGGCAGTGTGGGTGGAGGGGAAGGCAGTGTGGGTGGTGGGGAATTCAGTGAGGGGGTGGGGGAAGGCAGTGTGGATGGAGGGGAAGGGAGCATGGGTTTGTGTAAACAACATGGCTGGCTGGCTGGCCAGCTGTCTGTCTGTCTCATAGATACACAAATACAATTATACATAGTGTAAATTACCTAGGATAACCCAAAAAATCCAAAGTGCTATACTGTAGTACTGTGATTGTAAGCATGACTGGCAAATAATACGTATCAGGACTCAGACGTGACGCAGTGACTACTGCGTCGTATGTAATACCTGTTGGTTCACAAATGGCTCTCTCTGAGACAGAGAGACAGAAAGACAGACAAGCAGAGACAGAAAGACAGATAAGCAGAGACAGACAGAGAGCTAGACACAGACAGAGAACTAGACAGATTGACAGATAGACAGACAGACATGTTTATGTGTAACAGTGAAAACAAATAAAGCCTAGGCAGTTCACACTCATCAAATGTTACTCCACTGCTGACCTGTCAGCAGTGGAGTGACACTGGTCTTACACCATGCTTCAATTATTATTATTATTATTATTATTATTATTATTATTATTATTATTATTACAGTGGACCCCTGTTGTTTGTACTGCTCCAAACTCGAACAATTATGTAAGTGTATTTTTGTATGTGCTTTTGTAAGTGTATTTTTGGGGGTCTAAAAGGACTAATCTAATTTACATTATTCCTTATAGGAACAAATTCGTTTGGTAATGGCACTTGAACAGCATTCTGGAACGAATTAATTACGAACACCGGGGGTCCACTGTATTACATACTCCCGTGTATCCAAAACATTGCTGGGACCTATAAATACTATGTATATATTTCTAGACAATAGTATGTGACTAAAATAGGTGAAAATGTTCACCTGTCAATGTTTGTGCAGTTATTGTGTAGCATACAAGGAGTGTATATGTATATCCAATACAGTGGACCCCCGGTTATCGGCCATAATTCGTTGCAGAATGCTGTTCGAGTGCCGTTACTGAACGAATTTATTCCCATAAGGAATAATGTAAATTTGATTAGTCCGTTTAGACCCTTAAAAATATACTTACAAAAGCACTTACAAAAATACACTTACATAATTGTTCGAGTTGGGAGCAGTGCGAAATCCAGGGGTCCACTGTATATGGCTTATATTGGTCTCACAGGCCATGAAAGTTACTTGAAAAAAATAAAATGTTAAAAAATAAAAGAAAAAGTAGAAAAAAAAAAAACTATTACCGTGTGACCGGCAGTCGGCGATGTTGCCATAAGCGGCTCACTTTCTGTCAACTTCACTGCTCCATATCTCGTTAAGTATTGATTGCTCTATCATTTCATAAGATTTTTTTGTTTTTTTTTTAATATTTTTTGACCCTGAGAACGAGATTAGGAGAAGGCCTCTCGACCCTCAAAGGGCTAAATACAACTCTGATGCAATAAGATCACAAAAAACAAGTGATATCACAAAATGCAAAACAACCACTGTGAAAAAATAGAGAAATTCCAAGCGCTTTCGTGACTACTCACATAATCAAGGAACTATAAAACACAAAACATAAAAAAAAGGCTTTTAAAGGGGAAAGACTACACCTCACAATCAACTCATAATAACAAAGACCGCACGTCACAGTAGCGTGACAGCACACGACTCTGCGAAGCGCACCTGAAACCCTACCCAACCAAAAGAAATATTCATATTACTTTCAAAACTGCTTTTTATGAAACATGATTCTATTATAAATTCCTGTCGACCATGGACTTGCTTGATACAACTTTCTCAGCCTTACTGTTAACCTTTCATAGTTCCTTGATAATGTGAGAAGTCACGAAAGCGCTTGGAATTTCACTATCTTTTCACAGTGATTGTTGTGCATATTGTGATATTACCTGTTTACTGTGATCTTATTGTATATGTTAATATGTATGATAATTGTAACAACCTAAACTTATGTAAGTGAACTTAAGTGTAAGTGAACTTAAGTGTAAGTGAACTTAAGTGTAAGTGAACTTAAGTGTAAGTGAACTTAAGTGTAAGTGAACTTAAGTGTAAGTGAACTTAGGATTAAGTGAACTTAAGTGTAAGTGAACTTAAGTGTAAGTGAACTTAAGTGTAAGTGAACTTAAGTGTAAGTGAACTTAAGAGTAAGTGAACTTAAGTGTAAGTGAACTTAAGTGTAAGTGAACTTAAGAGTAAGTGAACTTAAGTGTAAGTGAACGTAAGTGTAAGTGAACAATGGAAATGAGTCACTGACTTTTTTGTTATCCTGGGTAATATTCACTATGTATCATAAGTGTACTTACGTGTACCTGTGCCTAAATAAACTTACTAACTAAAATTGTGTTACTAAAGTGTCAGTGAACGTAAGTGTAAGTGAACTTAAATAAACTTAGTAAAGTTACTGAGGTCTTGGTAATACTGGTGATCACTTGCATCAGTATTATCATTATTTCCACTGATTTATCACATTGTGACAATAAATAATAATATGAGAGAGTGCTCACTTACCTCACAAATAAGTGTTGCAGTGGTAGTTACTCCAGAGCTTCATATAATGACCAGAATTAAGAAAAAACTTTTAATAATTTTGAGAATGTTGTTGTTGTTGTTGGTGTTATTCAGGGCCACGACAGGTGACGCTTTATTGAGCCCTAACAACCACCACTAACAAAAATATATTGATCAAATCTGCCGGGCAATGAGAAAGATAACAAAGTTTTCTCTAGAAAGAGAAACTGAAACATTAAATTGTAAAAGTTAGATGAGGTGGATCCCAGGAGGACTAAACACTGGCAGTGACAAGTGTCTTACTCCCTGAGCAAACACCTCTGTACTCCACAAACCTATGACCTTTAGTTTGAGTTTGATATCTTTATTATGCACCCCATACCCATCCTGTGGGCGGTAGTCAAAAGATTACAGAGGTACATAATGGGTCCAGGGACTGGACCTCAAAGTTTGATAGCTGAGCAAGTTACAAAGGTAATGAACTAACAAGCTACAAAGGTAATGAACTCACAAGTTACAAAGGTAATGAAACATGTAAGTAAATTTACTTACTTACGTTTATACATGGTTACAATCATAAACAAATTATAACGCAATAAGCACTTCACTAGTCTACACCCGGTCACAACTGTAATGAGTTCTTGGTGCAAATTTTATTGTTGGGTCACACATACACACTTACATATACATATACACACATACACACACATATATACATACACACACGCACACACAACAGGCCCAGCCTTCAATCGACATGTGCACAGGACAAAAAGGCAATCAACACGCACACACACACAGCCCCCGGTGGCCTAGTGGGTAAAGCTCTTGCTTCACGCACGGAGGGGCCGGGTTCAATTCCCGGTGGGGCAGAAACATTTCGAAGTGTTTCCTTACATACACATACACACACACATATATACAACGGGCCTAGTGTCTAATTGACATGTGCCTAGGACAAAATGGTAACTAACACATACTCACCCGGTGGCCTAGTGGGTAAAAGCTCTCGCTTCACGCACAGAGGGGCCGGGTTCAATTCCCGGTGGGGCAGAAACATTTCGAAGTGTTTCCACACACACACATACATACATACAACAGGCCTAGTGTCTAATTGACATGTGCCTAGGACAAAATGGTAACTAACACAGCGAAGAGGCGGGGCCAGGAGCTGAGTATCGACCCCTGCAACCACAATTAGGTGAGTACACACACACACGTGGCAATGCTTTATTTACAGGGAGCAAAGTCAGGGTATTTTTCCAGAATGGTCTGTAATATACCACTGTGGATAAAATACTGACATATCTTGAACATTTCTGAGTGACTTGTCTCTGAATTCATTAATTTTGTCGCACTCCAGTACATAATGACGCAGGGTGTGACAATAATCCAACTGACAAAGTTTACATTTTGTTTGGTCTACATCTGGTGGTGGTGATTTAACCTGCCAAAGATACTTGTAACCCAGCCGGAGGCGGGCGGTGGTGACATCCAAGAGTCTGCTTATTTTGTTGGATGCACCATAGACATGTGGCTCCTCCTGCATGATAGAATGATGATAGATGGACTGACTGGTGTCAATCTCCCTGAGTCTTAAGTCAATAAAATTCAGTTGAAGTTCTTTTCGTATTATTGTTCTCAAACTGCTAACTGACAAGCCAAGATTGTAATCTACCCCCGCTTTGAAAGCATAAAACTTAGCCAATTTATCAGTTCTATCATGCATCTGAAGACCAATGTGAGATGGAATCCACAGCACGTGCACTCTGACTCTATTATCCACAATCCTACCATACCTGTGTCTGGCTTGTGACACAAGCATGCTACAAGTTATACTTGATGAGTTGAGAGCATTTATGGATGACAGAGAATCAGTTACAATTAGAGAGTCAACCTTAGATACTTTTACGCATTTGAGTGCAAGGAGTA